>PVJX010048993.1:0-11258 GCA_004027295.1 Dolichotis patagonum
GGTTTTGTATTGTTTCTACCCTTTTTTCTGTATTGCTTTTTTTTCTCTTTAAATAAAATTAAACAAAAAATAAAAAAATAATAATAACTGCCTTCTCTCTTGCAAGATGTGAGTACTAGTAAAATGTGGTCTAACAGAGTCTAACACATTCTTAGACATATACCTAATTTATATTAAGAGTCAAGAAACTACATATGCTTCTCCACACTTCCAATTGTTTATATATATATAGCTACAAATTAGGTTAGACACATGCATATCTCAGTGAATTACTATGAACTGATTAAGTACAGGTGGGCTTACATTAGGTTTCATGTTTATTATATTGGTGTCCCGTGCTTTGAAAGGCTTCATCATCAATATTTACTTTTAAATGTGGACACAAATTCACTGACCATGGTCTGCTTTGGAGGAGTCTTAGCTCTAAGGATAAGTCTAGCTGTAACATTTTCCCACTTTTCCCTCTGTACCTACAGCTAAAAATTTATATAAATTGAGACAAAAACTCTTAAAGATTTTCATTTCCACCTCAGATAATATTGGCCATTTATATCTGCATCATGGATGCAGGAAGGGGGCATCGTGGAATCTTGAAAAGTAGTATCAATTTTATTTTTAAAAACTAGTATAAACTTACCTAATAATGAGAGGCAAATCTACAAATACATGAATCTCAGGAAATAAGATTTTTCTCTCAAAATAGCAGATGATATACCCAACAGCATACAATGTATATCTTGTTTTCAAACTACCATTTTCAATATCCACTTAACATTCTTTTTTAATGTTTACTTTATTAAAAATCAATTGTACATATTAATAGTACAGATTGAAGTATTTCTATAGATACTGCAGCATGTGTTGATCATATTCACCCATCACTAAACATTGTTTACACATAGTTATTGTTATATACAAATGGAAAATGTGAAGACCACATGTTTACCCATATCAAATAATCAACAACAGATGCAGATGATCAATTAGAGTCAAAGCAGTCCTCCTGCTATTTATTTCTCTTCCACCTTATCTTTTTATTTTTTTAAAATTACTAAAAATCTAGTCTGTGTAAGGTGCTTAGAAATACAATACCTATCCAACATTTAAGTGCACATCCCATAGACACAGTATGTTTAGTGTCACAGAAATGTCACAGACTTAGTAATTCCTGAATTACATAGAAAGAGATAAATACAACTGTGATTGAACAAAACAAAATAGAAAATATGGCATTAAACTTGTGTTTACCAAATGCAAAGTATTGCAATCTTTAAAGAGAATTTGAGGAATAATCTCAAGGCTAAAATACACTGTATAGAAGAAATGAAAGGTAAACTGAAGGCACCCTGATATAATGGAGAAGGTTGCAGGTAATCTAAGAAAGGAAGAAAAAGAAGAAAGAAAGAAAGAAAGAAAGAAAGAAAGAAAGAAAGAAAGAGAAAGAGAAAGAAAGAAAGAAAGAAAGAAAGAAAGAAAGAAAGAAAGAAAGAAAGAAAGATTGTGGAAACAGTTGAAAATAAAATGATAAAAGAAAAATGAGACTAGTTTTTCGTGATCTTAAAGATGACTAAACAGCTACTTAATAAAGGGGCATAAAGATGTAGCACCAAGGAATTAATGATAAGAACAGTGTTCAAAGACTATTATTCATTTATCAGTGTGACAGACTAAGAAAAGGACAAAAAAGAGAACACCAATTAAGACAGCAATAAGAGTAATCTGAACTAAAGAAAGTCTTTGTCATGTCGCTAAAACTGTCTCTATCCTTACAGCAGAGAAACTTCATCCCTCTTATCTTTTAATTGTTTTCTCTGCTCACCTACCTATTTTGCCACATGAACTAAGAATAGTATCACTAAATATTCAGGTATGGCCTGCTCCAGAATAACAACCAGTCCTGTGAAAGATTATTACAAACACACACAAATATCTCAGTACACGGTGTCAAACTAAGAGTAGAAACTAACTACAGCTCTGAAAGGAAGTGACCAAATGATGCTACCCAGAACTGGGACTGCCAGATTGAGAGACTCAAATAACATGCCCTGGAGATTATCCTCATGATTATTTTGGTTTTCCCATGGTAGCACAATACATAAGCTATTAATAACAAGAAATCAGAGATTTGTAAATTTCTGATGACCAGAAGATTGCTTGTCATTTCTCAGAATGGTTTAGTGTTAGAAAGTTTTATTTTGTTTATTTTGCTATAATTTATTTTTCTTCTGTTTTCTTTTTCCTACTAACTGACAAATAAAAATTATGTGTATTTAATATGTATAATCTGATGTAATGATATATGTATACATTTTATATGACTAAATCAATCTACTAATAAATTAATCATCTGACATTATATTGTGGCAAGAATATATATGATTTACACAATTAAAAATTTTCAACTTTCCATTACAGTATAATTCATAGTAAGCATGCTGTACAAGCTGTTCTCCAGAATTTATTAATTCCATTAAGTGAAACTTTGCACCCTTTGACTAATCTTACTGCATTACTCTACCAGCACCCAAGTTCCTGTCAACCACCATTCAATGCTCTTTTTATGAGCTTGACTTTTTTAGAGTCTGCATATATGTGAGATCATGCCCATTTCACTTAGCATAGTGTCCTCTAGGTTTATCCTAATAGGGCATGATCCATTAATACAAAGGCATAAAGCTCCACCAAAAATTTTTAGAACTAATAAGTGAATTCAGTGAAGTTGCAGATAAAAAAATTAATGTATAACTTTTGGTGGCATTTCTATTTACTAACAATAATCTACCCAAATACAAATCAAGTAAAAAAGATCAATCATAATACTATCCAAAAATGCAAAATACTGAGACATCAACATAGAAAAGGATAAAAGGGAGAGAATCAATCAAACTATTTTAATCCTTTCATCAGCTAGTGTAAAATAAGGTTGTTTACAGATATCCACTATTATGAAAAATACTTCAGTTAACTTGAGAACAGCATAAATATTCTTTTTGTAATGCATGTATATATATTTTAATCTATTCATCTGTGAATATTGTGTATATATATATATATATATATATATATATATATATATCCATGTCTTAGTGATGGGAAATAATATTAAAACAAGCATAGAAGTACATATATCTCAACATACTGGTTTCAGTTCTATTGGACACATACCCAGAAGTGGAATTAGGAGACCACATGGTAATTTAATTCATATTTTTTGAAGAACATCTGTATTGTTCTTTCTTTTTGCCTTTTTAAATTTTATTTTTATTTATTAGCACATGTTTATAGCACATAATTTTACATTCTTGGGGGAGTCAGTATATATACCTAATACATCTTAATTTCTTAAATAAACTTTTCTATCATCTCTTTCCTCTGCTCTAGCATTTGATCCCCTTTCATTTCAAAAAGGACCTATTTCTCTACTTCTTATTCTCTGTCTTTTATTCTGGTATTTATTTATATATTTTAGATTTCTTATGCTAGAAAGATCTTGTGACATTTAAGTTTGTTTTCCTGATTTATTTCACTTAACATTATGGTCTCAAGGAACATCAATTTTCCTACAAATAACTCAAGTTAATCTTTCTTTATGGAATAGTAACATTGCATTGTGAGTATTCTCTTTACCAGTGTATCTATTAGTTAACATATATATTATTTCCAAGATATAGTTATCATGAATTTTGCTGCTATAAACATACACAGCTTCAGTCAGAGGAGCTTCACAGCTGGTGGGTATGTTGGCTTCCCCTCTACCCCCACCTGGAGAAGCTCAGTAGCTGGCACTGTGAGGGCATTCATAACCACAAACACCCATTATTTGCTTTCTTTTCTTTATCTTTTTCTCTTCAAACCACCCAAACCCTAGTCTCAAAAACTTCACTTACTTTATAGCCTATAGATTTTAGCTTAGATGCTTAGCTAGCTGTTAGACTTTAAATAACAGTGAACTTTGGCCCAATTCCCAAATTGTTTACTACAGGGGTACTTGTTTCAATTTGTGATTAATGTAACTCTACATTTGTTTAGGTCCTTTCTGCTTTCTTAAGTCAATTTTAGTTTTCAATACACTGACACTACACAGCTTGCTAAATTTCTTGAGTTTGTCTCCAGAAGAAGAAATTGTAAATATTCATACTTGGGAGGAAACTGAAAAACACTTTAGAGCAAGACTAGGGAAAATACAAACCAACAGAAACCTGGCTGGACCTCTACAGATTTTAAAGGATTATTTAATAAAACTGCTGCTTTCTGCTCCTCTCACTACTTCTCACAGGCCCCCAGGCAGGGGAGGGCACCAAAGCCTCCACTGAGCCTGGAGTTTGGCCCAGACAAGGAATGTAAAGAAATAATGTTGCTTGTTTCAGCTGCAAGGGGAAATCAAGGTTATGGTTCAATCTACTCAAAGCACAGTTCAAATCTCCCTCACTTATTGTATTGCTCAATTGGTTATGCTTCCCTTGAAAAAAAACTAGAAAAATCTGTAAATAAAAAAGGTTACCTAAGGATTTGGGATCTTCTGATACTTATTAGAGAGGTGGGACATGGATCTGGCTTGCCCAAGCGACCCTGGTTTTTCCCATCACCTGTGTACATGCTTTATGAATTAAAAATTTGCACTACACTTATGCTCAGATCCCCAAAAATAATGGGGCCTCCATCCCAAAGCAGGAGCACCACTTGCATGTCACAAGAGAGCCCAAAGTACCAAAATACAAAATAAAGTTTCCATTTTCTCTATACCTTACCACAACAAGTCTTTATAGTCTTCAATCTAAAAATGATTAAATGTACCCACAATTTAAATTTCAAAAAACAAAAGGGAGAGTTCATAATAGACTTCACTTGGCAGTATATACCATTTAAAATGTTTAAATTCTAATAAAGATGTAACAATCACAGCAGAAAGATAATGCAATAAAATAAATGCTAAAAAGTGTCCATTGGAAAGATCTTCATATGCAAATGTGGGGTCAAGGGTATGTCTATCTTTTTTCCAGGAAAAGCTAAATGACCTATCTTGGTCCCAGTGTGTGCTGTGTGGCTGTATCATGTACCCTAACCCATAAAAGGAGTTGACTTTCCCTCCCAAGAAACAGATGTTCAGTCCTATGACAGTGATGCCTTGGAGACCATGCCACAACCAACAGAAAAGGATGAAGTTAGAACCAACCTTAACTGACCCAAGATGCCAAGAAGATGGTAACAAAAAATGAGAAAAGATCCAAATAGATGATAGGACTATATGTTAAGTCCTATGACAAAAATATATGTTGATTATAGATAAAATTTTATCTTTTTCAAATTCTTTGATAAGAGATCTTTGCTAATTGACCTACAACAAATCGGACTAGTCTATTTAAAATTACAAATTCTACAATTGTAAAAAAATTTGTGTAAATCAATTTGGCTAAAATATATTTGAGTGCACTCTGATTGTGTAAGATATTAATTAGTCTGACTATGAATCTATCTGTCTGTTTGTCCAGTCTGTTAAGTTGTTGTTGCAAATCACTGAGCTAGTGTGGAGCCAATAGCACAAGTGCCAGTACAGAAATGCCCAAGTGGCAGGGAGTGCCTGAGAAATGCCTGGAGGGCATGGGGTGCTGGAGGTAACAGGTGTTTCAACTCCAAGAATACAGGGCATAAGAAGCAAGCTAGTTCAGCAAATGGTGTGAAATAGGCCCTAGGAACTTGTAGAGTTCTTATGGACACTGACAACTCTGCATTTGTTTCTATGTCTGTTTAATCTATACAGATCATCTGTCCATGTTTGTCTATTTGTCCATTTGTGAACAGCTGTTCTTTTTATTTTGAGCTCAGCAATTTTCCTTTTTCCTTTTTATTTTGCATTTATAGATCATTTAAGCAAGGTTTATTTGAGTTATAGAATTACAAAATATGTTTCCACCTGGTCCAAATGCCACCTGGGTTGCCACCTCATCCAAATGATGCAAAGATTGGTTATATAAATGTAATATATGTTGTTGTTTGCTGTTGATGTGAAAGTCTCTCATTGTTTACAAAATTGAATGGTTGAATGTTGTAGTTGGGTTTTTCGTAAGTCCTCAAAAATTATATTCAGATAATTAAAAGCCCCTTGATGTTTGGATTCTTGGGCAGGGCTTAAATTGATGAATAAGAAAGCAGCTGCCTGGTAACATTTTTAATCAGCTCTTGTTCATTGTTTGGAAGCCCTGATAATCTCCATAGCCTTATTGGAGACACCCCAGCTAAAACTATAAAATATATTCTTGTTATATGTTCACATTGGTCATCATCAAAAGAAATGATACAATAAGGTTTTTGATTTAAAGATGTTCTGATCCAAAGATTTCATATGGTCATGACAATGATTGTTATTAACCACATTGTATATTTATGTATTCATGCCTCCAGATGTACAAATCTTCAAAAATGTAAAAGCAGATTATTTATGGTGACAAACTTTTCAGATTCAGACCTCTGTTTATAACAAATGTTTATAACATGTACATCCTACTAAAGGTCAAGAAGATAAATAAAAGCCTTTATGTATTAGATAGGGATGATTGACCAGAAAGGGGATATCTTCTGTTAAAAAAAATGCTAATTCAAGTTTGTTTTAAAAAAAAAGTCATCATGATTGTCATGTTATAATACCAGGTATGGTTTTGATTTCTACTTTTCTATATAAAATATGTGATTGTTAACATCTTACAGGTATTCAAGTGTTAAAAACATCCATGGTTGTTAAAAAATAATGATTATATTTTATATTGTAAGATGTTTTATATTTAGATAAGATGATAATGCCTCTACTATGTTGCACTGTTGTTGTCAGTCTTTTTATTCTGGATGTTCAACAACTGAGGTTTTGAGACCAACAATTAGAGAGACAGATGGGCAAAGAAGATAGCCAGTATTTTGGGCCTAACCCTCCAAGGTGAATGAGGGCACAGGACATTAGAGAACCTCTGCTGCATCATTCTATATTCAGTGAATCCCTGCTTTTCTGATAAAGAAGATTGTGAGACCACAGAGGAAAGTAATCATCAGTTTGTGGTGTGCCTAAGGAGAGTCACCAGGAGCAAAAATCTGCCAAGCTTTCATGGTAATGGCCATGATTCATTTGAATGGCTGACACTGTCAGAACTAAAAGGTGCTATAGCTGGATCTAAGGTGTTCCTGAGGAGACTTAACTAACCTTGATAGATAACAAAAATTGATTCTATTTAAAACAGGTCTCACATTAACTTGGTCTTGAACATCCTGCAGAAAATGTACAACTATTAGAGGTATATAAAACAATGCTAAAATAATGTGTTATAAAGGAAACTCCAATCACTAATACCTTTTGGCAATTGTCAGCTACACTAGTAGCTGACTACTGTCACAGATTAATGGACTTCACAGAGTTTCAGTTGCAGAATACAGGAACTTAAAATATTTGGACTGCACTTAAAATAAAAAGATCTACCAAGCTGTCCAACACAGCTCCTCCAGCTTCAACTGACCACCCATCCTGTGCAACAACAAAACAAAAAAAGAGGGATATGTAGGGAGCCCTTGAAGCTGGAGATTGATCATGTGCATGTGGATAAATCAAGGTGAGCCCAGAAAAAACAGAGAGACCAAAACAAGCTATGTGAACAAGTTGTTCCAACATCAAAAAGACAAGGGGCCCAGGCCTGCCAGGCAAATAAGTTACTAGGCAGTGGGGTTGAAACTGACATTTTTCTTTGGAGGGTGTAAATAAACATGCTGCAATGGTTGAGCAGTTCCTCCTCCCATCAGTAGGATAAGGGCTCCACCTGACACCAGCTTTGTCTTTTCTTTATTTTTGTCATCCTCTCATGTTCCTTAACCTTAACAACCTCAAGCCACATTGGGTCAAGGCAGATTGGATATTAACCATTCATAAGTTACATTAAAACAAGTATACTCTTCTTAAAACACAGCAAACTGAAAGACATTAACTAAATGTCTGGACTTAAGTACAGATTGAGTTAAAAGACATATTTAATAAAACTTAGTTATGTCATTTAACATATTATAATTAGACAAAGAGAACCAGTTAAATTAAAATTTAAAATGTATATCAAAGATAGTAAAAAACTGAATGGCTCTACCATAATATCATTCTCATTATTATGCTAAAATGCTTGCTCTTGATTTCAAATTTTCCCTGTAATACTTTGCAATTCTTATCTACTAACATTTTTTGAAAATTTGACTTCCATGACAAACACAACTGGTAAAAAATTAAAAAAAACTACTATGCAAGAAACACACCTGACTCAAAAGGAAACTCATAGACTAAAAGTCAAAGGATGCAAAACAATATTTTATGCAAGAGGAACCCAGAAAAAGGCAGGGGTAACTATTCTGTTTACAGAAAATGTAAACTTCAAACCAAAAATTATCAAAAGATATAAAGAATGTCACTACTTGTTAGAGGAATAATTCAAGAGGAAGAGCTAACAATCATAAATATATGCACCAAATGGAGGAGCACCCAACTATATAAGAAAAATACTAATAGATATTAAAAGCAAAACATGAAACAACACAATTGTAGTAGGAGACCTTAATACCCCATTGTCACAAAGACATACATCAACTAGACAAAAAGTTGGCAAAGAAACAACAGAACTGAATCAAACCTGTGAGCAAATGGACTTAGTAGACATTTACAGAGTATTCCACCCAAACACATCAGGATACACATTCTTTTCATCTGTGCATGAGACATTCTCCAAAACAGACCATACATTAGCCCACAGAACATTGTTAAGTAAATTCAAAGTGACTGAAATTATCCCATGCCTATTATCTGACCATAGTGCATTAAAATTGGAAAATAATGGCAAAAGAAATTGAAAAACCTGCATAAATATATGGAAATTAAATGACAATCTCATGAATAATCAATGGGTTACAAGTGAAAGTAAAGAAGAAACTAAGCAATACCTACAATTCAATGAAAATACAGATACAGCATACTGACACCTGTGAGATGCAATGAAAGTGATCCTAACAAGGAAATACATAGTAATAAATTGTCACATGAAGAAAACAGATTGAGCTGGCCTGGCAGCTAAGAGTTGGGGCCTGTTTGGGACTGGGAGCATCTCAGGACACCCAGCTGAGAGCTGGGCAGCTCAGGAGAGCTAGGCCCACCCTTACCCCCAACAGGGAACATCACAGGCCTGGCACCTGAGAGCTGGGCCTGTTCAAGACTGGGAACATCACAGGACTGACAGCTGAGAGCAAGGCCTGTTCTGGACTGGGAACATTACAGGACTGGCAGCTGGGAGCTGGGGCTGCTCAGGAAAGCTAGGCCCACCCTTTGCAGGAACCAGGGCTAGAGGGCCTGAGGTGCCTGGGTATGCCACTGCTGGGCCCACCCTTCCTCCAAGAACATGTAGGAAGTCTGCCACAGGTGTGAGTTGCCTGGGATGCTGCCCCTCCATTCTACCAGGAACATTGGACTGCAATGGACTACCATACTGGCTCGATGAGAGGCTCAGGAACCCCTCACCCAAACAGAAGACTTCTTCAGGCTCCAGCCAGTGTGGTGAGTTTGCTCCCAAAAGTAGAGGTCTCCAGTAGGTAAACAGGGACAGAAGTGAAACTCCCTCCAAGTGTAAGACCTTGGCTAACATGGCAAGAGAATAGGTAACCCCCTCCACCCACACAGAGAACATCAGACAGGTTGAGGAGTGTGCCAATATTGCCCATCCCAAATTTAGAGGAAATTAAAAGAACTTATGAGACCCCAAGTGACATAGTAAGGCCTCAGCTGACAAAAAAAAACTATAGCCAAGGAGACCTGTGACCTGCCACAACCTGAAGATATAACAACAGCAGGAACTAAGAGCTCCCCTACATCAATACTTCTGGGCTAGTTAGCCCAGAAAGAATATAGGACTCACCCAACAGGCACAGTAGGAGGAATTCAGCAGACTAGATCTCCTCTTCATGATGGTACACAGCAATTTGACAAACATCAACCACACAGTAGAACCCTGAAACACACACTGCAGAAAGTGGTGAGTGTTGGAATAGAAAGACCAGAAATTTACCCAAAAGGTGAAAATGCCTAAAGGAGAAGGCAAAATGCAATCCCAAACATCTAGGCTATAGGGGCAAGTGCAGGTGATAATGATATAGAGGACCCTAAAATCATGCACCAGAAATCTGGAAAAAGATAGCAAATGAAGAAAAGAAACAAATCCATGAGGCTATGGAAGAACTCAAATTAGAAATAATGTCTTATGTAATGACAAAAGAAACAAGCTTATTAAATGAGTTGCTCAACTTAGCTAGAGAAGAAATAGATAAGAAACTACAGGAGCATGGAAAGTTGATTGAAACTTTGAATGAACAATGCAGAAAACAAGCAGAATCTATGAAACAAAGTGAAAGAGATATGCAAGAAGCAAAATATTGTATTGAAAGCCTGCAAAGCTGCTTAAATGAAGCTGAGGATAGAATCTCGGACCTTGATGACAGGATTGCAGATACCGATCTTGAAAGGGTAAAACTTATAAAAACAACAAATCAGCATGAAATGACAATCCAACAGCTACAAGATGATGCCAGGAGAAACAATCTTAGACTAATAGGCATTAGTGAGGAGGCAGGAGAAAATGCAAAGGATATACCTAAGATGTTCACAGAAATAATGGCAGAAAATTTCCCAAACATGGGGGGAAAATTGGATATTCACATAAGTGAGGCATATAGAATGCCACACAGTCATAACCAACATAAACCTACACCCAGACATATAATAATTAAGAACACATGTGTGGGCCCATAGCCCTGCCCTTCACCCCCAGGAAATCTCCCAGAAAGCAGCATCTTGGCCTGTCTCTTTGGGACCTGAAACTCTCAGACCCACAGAGTGACCCGGGCTGTTTGGATTGGGAATATTGTGGAGACTGGCATCTTGGCCAGGTCTGTCTGGGACCGGGAACTTTTCAGAAACCAACATTCTGGCCTGACTCTTTGGGACCTGTAAGCCCTTCATTCACAGGGAAACTCCTAGAGACCTGTCTGGGACAAAGCATGGAGGCCTGGCCTTCCTGAGATTCCACAGGCTCCGGGGTGGCCACACCCAGCATTCGCCTTACAACTTAGGGAACCAGGAGCCCACAGAGGGGAGTTAGGACCCTGTGAGGAAGCCAAGAGCCTGTGGGGGAGCCACTGCCCCTCCAGGAACTGAGGGTGTAACAGGTAATTTGCCACATAAGCAGAGAAAGCTTTGGAAC
>PVJX010048994.1:0-11261 GCA_004027295.1 Dolichotis patagonum
GGCTTTATACTATTGTGTTATGTTTGATATTATTGTAATTGAAACTATGCTCAACTATAGCAGAGTTAGAGATATGGTGTTAGATAATGTTGATGTCCAGTTGACTTAATGTAAAGTACTGTGTTGCCTATGTTGTCCTCTTCTGATCTGCTCTGTACTACCCCCTTTTGTTTTATTCTCTTTTAAATAAAAAAAAATTGTGAGATACTATTGAAGCAGTAGTTTAGGCGAAGATTTTAGAGCTTCTCTCTTCAAAAAAGAAGATTCATTTCAAATATCTGCTCTCAAAAGCCAAAGAAAGCTGCTCTAGGGATTTACACAGGGGATGGAATAATTAAATCTTAATTTTTAAATATATTTCTATCTGTGATTAGATGTAGATAAGAATAGAAAATAATCAGAAATGCCATTCTTCATTGTAAAATGGTGCAATCATTTAGAAAGAAAAATTTCTTGGAAAACTCAGCATGCATGTAAACCCTAAGACCAAGCCATTATGTCCACCACATCTTTATCCAGAAGAAACAAAAACATGACCACAAGAGGACTTGTGAGCAATGCTGCAGGGAAACTTTATTCTGAACAGTCAACAATTAAGAACTATAAGAACCAAATGGACAAACTGAGTGTGCTGTACTTATAGAACCTAATACTCACCAAAAATAAAGAATCCAACTACTAATGCACACAATGAAATAATGAATATAAAAACTATTGTGTATTAAAGAAGCCTGATGCAAAAAAACTTGGGCAATATCATTCCTTGACATGAAGGCTGTGTCTCATATCTGACATGGATTGGGTAACACAGCTGTGTGCATTTGTCAAAATTTAACAAATGCACACCCTTATTTATCCATTTCATTGTTTGGAAAATGTTGACTTTAAAAGCCAAAAAATCTATGTACAAAAGTGGAACTATAATGGTACACAGAATTATTTGAAGAGAAGTGAACTAATGTCCAGAGTTTGCTTTGAAATGCACAAAATAGGATAAATCAATGAATGGAAACATGAGTAAAGAAGTAGTGAATAAAACAAAATAATAAAAATACAGACTGTAGTTGATAGGAATAGGGGTGACTCCCATAAAAATCTGTCAACTTTGCTACATGCTTAAAACCTTTTTAAGGTTTTTATAAGGCATTGGAATAGGCAGATTTGATAGTCACTGTGAAAATGTAAACTTATCCTGATATAGAAAGTAGACAGTAACACCCCACAGGGAAAGTTTCAGCACTGCTCCTGAGGTCCACTAGCTGAGGAACAGGAGCAGGGCAAGTGCCAGTGGGAGGAAAAATGAGCATATCCTGCTGACCCTCTCCCAGCTAGCTGTTGGTGCTCCCTTGCTCCCTGCTGCCTGCAGTCTTCACAATGGAATTCTGGTAGCTCCATGGGAAGCACATTAGTAATAAATCTACCACAAAATCAGCATCTTATTCCTTTCAATTGCACAAGATTCCAAGACAGACACTGCAATTAGCTGGTTAATACTTGGAACAGTCCACAGGTTCCTTTTCTCCACCTTTACTTGATGAAGGGAAATATTTTCCTGAGGGCCACTTTGACATCCTTGTTCCTCAGAGAGTAGATGAGGGGGTTCAAAGTAGGGCTTATTGCTGTGTACAGTAAGGCAACCACCTTGCCATTTTCCATGGATGACCCAGAACCGGGGAGGATGTAGGTGTAGATGACGGTGGAGTAGTACATGCAAACCACAAACAGATGAGAGGAGCAGGTGGAAAATGCACGCTTCTTGCCTTCCACAGATTGGATGCCCAAGATGCAGACAATGATGAAGCCATAGGACACCATAGTCAGGAGGAAGTTGACCACACCAAAATACACATCTGCAATGACAATCATGATGTTGTTGAGGGTGGTTGGACTGCAGGACAGTAGCAACAGTGTGGGAACCTCACACAAAAAATGACGGATTTGATTGGGACCACAGAAATGGAGTTGTGCCATCAGGCCTGTGTGCACAGATGTGCTAACTGCACTGATGACCCACACACTGCCTGCAAGCAGGACACAGACAGACTGGTTCATCCGAGTGCTATACTGCAGTGGGCAGCAGATGGCCACATAGCGGTCATAGGCCATGGCTGTGAGCAGCAGCAGCTCAGCTCCCAGAAACCATGTTAGGAAGAAGAGCTGGGCCATGCAGCCCCTGTAGGAAATGGTGCTGCCTTTGGCCACCAGGCCCTCCAGCAGTTTTGGGAGGATGGTAGATGTGCAGAAGATGTCTAATAGTGCAAGGTTTGAGAGGAAGAAGTACATTGGGGTGTGAAGGACTCGATTCAGGCTAATGGCCATGATAATAAGGGCATTTCCTGCAAGAGCCACGAGGTAAAGGAGGAGGAAGAAGGTCAAGAGCAAAAATTGGAACTGAGTGTCTCCAGAGAAAATCTGTAGGACAAACTCTGCTACTTCTGTGTGGTTATTCCCTCCATTTCTGCCTGACATCATCCGGCCTGGTGAATGAAGTACAAGATGAATTATGGCTGATACTTTTGCCTTTGGTCCTTTGCAGAATGGGAATGTTTATTTCAGGCACCATTGCTGCAGAAAGCACATAATTAAGATGGTTATGTAGTTCCTGTTTGCAACAGAGCATCAACTCTCCACTCTGGAGACAGCAGTCCATGAAAGTGACCCCTACCCATTTATATCAGGTATCATGCCTCCAAAGGCCACAGCAAGTACAGTCTTTATGCACTTTGACCTTGAACATGTATTATGCTATCTCAAGATCCAGAACTCACTGTGCACACAATGCATGGGACTGAGAAGAGTAGGTGAAGGGCTAAGTCTCTTGCTGGGCAGAGACCCTATACAGGATGAGGAATGTTATCTGGGGTGTGCCATGCTTCAGGGGGAGGCTGATCAGGAAGTCTTAAGGGGAGGGAAATTCCCAAGGATCAGAAGATGTTGTGGGAGGCAGAGTAGCTCCCATATGGAGCTGAGACATACAGAGTTCTGGTTCTTGGGGGTAATTTCCCTTGGTGATCAGATTTGTGAATCAATATGAACACAATTCCTTCACTTAAACAGCAGCTGGCTATCCCACCCTGTTACCCATCCCAGCTCCTGTGGGTAGGGTAGACATCTCTAGGGTGGGGAGAGAAACAGGTCATCCCTTTCCTCTGGCCCAAATAAAGGTTGTCCCTCAGTGAGTATCAGGACATGCAAGGGCTGTGGACAGCAAGACAGGACACTACTCACCCTCAGATCAGCACCCAAATCTTCCAGCAAATGTGCTCCCTAGCTCCTAAGCATGTGCACCCTAACAGCCAACTCACATGGTTGTTCTATCACCCATCTCTGTCCACCCAGGTCCATTAGAGCAGGATGGGGCCAGCTAAGTCCAAGGAGCAATTAGATCCACAAATGTTGGGGTAAAAAGCACTATCTTCTCTTTTGTGCTTGTACCCAGCCCAGGCATCCCTATAGAGGGAGATTGGAGGCTCCACAACCTACATTGCATTCTCATGTGATCTATGAATGCATATCAACATGTGTACATACTAAATGAGGAAGCCTGTCTCCTCCCACTTGAACAACATTACTGATTTACAGAGACACTGGGGCCTGCCTGCCTACTGGTGAATTTGGAGAACAGAGCTGCGCTGGAATTTGACAGCTCTTCTTCTCACTTACAGCAGGCCTGAGCTACCCACTTACAAAAGAGATGAGCCACATATAAACCTTCAAGGATGTGTGGCTCATCTTGGATTAGTGAGTGAGGACTGGTGAATGAGTATCCCTGCAGGTCTCTGCTGGCCCTGTCTACCATGAATGCACATGGCTTCTCAGCAAATGGCTGAGGTCCATCCTGAGCTATCTTGAGTTCCCACAGTTCTCCATGGCTGCAACTTCTGAGCCCTCAGTGCCCACCAGCTTGCAGTTCCTTGGTCTGCAGAGGTTCTGTGCTCAGAACCTTGTACCAGATTCACAGGAAACCATTGTGCCTGTCTTGAAGATCCTGATCTGCTTCAAAGGCCAAACCATAGGGTTATGCATCTTCTCATCCTGATCAACAGCTCAGGAAGAGCCCCGAGCAGATCTGTGGTGGCCCTGGATGTTCAAACTCAAACCATTAAAGAAGTAAGCAATGTGATCTCAGCAATACTTTTTTTATTTTAAAGTAAATTACAGTAAAAACAAATCTCTCTTCAGAAACACCTGCCCAAAGTCATGGATAAGTAGTCTGAAAGGAAGGAAGGATTAAGGAACAAAGTTACTCACAGCCATGGAGGTACTGACTTTGACAGATTTGATGTAAACTGAATATAGCCACGCTTCACAGAGACTAGTGATGCATCCAAGAAATTAGAGCCTGTCTGGTTTGTGTAAGATGACCTTTTATAGTAGGCCATCCCCTTGGGGTGCATGCTGAGGCTGCTTAGGGTCCTGGGGTAACCCTGTGAGCAGCTCTCAGGGAGTAATTACCCAGCTGAAAGTAAACAGCTGTCCCTGCAGGACATGGTCTCCAGGATCAGATGGCATGGGACGCTGAGGGAACTGCAGGCCAGAAGCACACATCCAGGATTACAGGTCTGCTTTGCATGAATTCTTCATGATCTGAGAACACCACTCTCACCCCTATGAATCCATGCTCTAGAGAATGCCCTGGCAAAATGCCTAGATAAGGGTCATGTGTGGCCATCTCTGCAGAAAGATGGAGTTGTATTTCAAATAGATTGTATTGTATATAGCAGTGTTTAGATTTGCCAGCTTCCCCTAACATTAGTATCTTACTTTCCTATGGCATAATCTGTTTATCAATGAACCAATGTTGACACATTGCTATAATTCACCTGTATCACTCATTTTTGAGTGATTTGTGAGCCAATTTCTGAGTCTCTGTAAATACCTTTCTGTCCACATCTCTTTTAGTTATCTTCTCAGGCTACTTTAGACTGTGATAAATTCTCCAACTTCCTTATTTTATATTAACTTCACATAGTTGGAAATATGGATCAGGTAGTCTATAGAGTTTCCTTGGTTGGGAATCTGCTTGGTATTTTCCCTCATGATTACAGTAAGTTGGTAAGATTTGGGGCCATATGGCCACAAGGACATGTGCTACATGCATCCCATCACACAGGGAGCACACAGTTCAATGAAACACATGACCGTGAATGTCAAACATGAGAAGTTGGATCTTTTCCACAGGTTTCAAGTCCATCCTTGGTAACACAGCATATAAATGTGTCTGTGAAGGTGAGGAGTAGCACCAGTGGGCTAACCCATGGCACAAACTGGACTTCAGAATGCTCTCCCCATAGGAGCAATGGTGCGTCCACTGGAGTATGGAGTAGCTCTGAGTGCCAGGCATGTGCATCCCTGAGTGTACAAGTATCTCCTAGGTTAATAGAACATGCACAATATAACACTGAGAAGATTGTCTGTATAAAAAGTCTGCTATGTAACTTAGTGGCCAAGTGTGGCAAATAGGATATTCAAAAGCCAGTTATTGGCATACATCCAAATAGGCTGAAAATTTAAAGTAGATCTTACCTTCACAAACAAAACAAGTGGCCCTTTTAGATTTTCAAATATTCTAATATTCTTCAGTTGAAACAGTCAGCACATGTCTTTAATCTCTTGTACTAGTCAGCTGTTTCACAACCCAGTGAGTGTAACACTTTCAGCACTCTGAGGCTCAAACAATTCTTCTAATATATTCAGATGCTTCAGACCATTCTGTAATGCCTCATTTCACTGATGAAGCATATTATTCTTCTCAAAGAGATAATGTTGATTCATAAAAATAAACCATCATCACAGGTCTCTACAATTCAGACATAATGTTACCTAATGATCCTCAATAGGTAAGAATATTTATAGTAAATAAGCCTTAAAATCAAAGTTGATAAGCTGATGAGAAACTAGCAAGCATCTACTATATGTGTGGGCCAACCTGGGGTGGCGAGGGCACTCAGAGCAGTGAAATACCCCTCCTCCAGCAGCCTCTGGATTCCCAAAACAGCAGAGCAGACCACTTGGGGGAAAGAAGGATACCAATGTACCCACTGAGTGTCAACACACTACCCCTTAGTGTAGATGAGCCTATGGGAAATAAGGTGAGCTAACAAGGAAGACATAACAAAGCAAAGAGATGTTTCCTTGGCAGAGAAGATACAAGGAAACTCAAGGGAAGGGTATCATGCTGTGGCACTCCAAGGTTGATTTGGGGGCACCTGGGAGTCCTGGTGAACACTCAGATGGTATAAGAGAACTGCAAGTCACAGTCTTAGAGGAAAGAGAGACCATATATGGAAACAGTGTAGAGGTCTTGAGTTGGCCATGGGGGCTCATGGGGAATGGGTTTGCATCATGGTCAGTGAGGAGCATTAACAGGCAAAGGCAGAGATGACTCACCAAAGGAGGGATCAGACCAGTCAGAAGGAAATTCACCCAGGGTCAGGGTAGTCCTCTATCTGGTTGTTGCAAGCAGAGAGAGCCCCTCTTCAAGGCATGGCAGCCCAGAAGACTTTTGTATACTGGAAATCAAAAGAGACCTGAGGGCCTGAAGTCCCCATTTCTCTGTCAGAGACAACTGTGGGACTGTCTCCACCTTGCCCTGAAACAAAGAGTCTTGGACAGAGCTGCTCAAAGAAGCTCCTAGAAAGTGTAGTCTATCTCAACCTGTGCACATGCAGACAGACACCAGCACATACAGCAAGAACATGTTGATGGACATGTCCATAAAGAAAACTCAGTGCAGTGAATGGACTGAAATAATAGTGTGTACAGAATTAACGTAAAGGAAAAAAGTAAGAAACCAATAGCAGAATTTTTTAAAACACTCAATAAGTGGAAATTGCGTCACACATTCATAAATAGTGAATTAAAATTATAAGAAATTTGAAAATTTTCTTTTTTTATTTTGAAGAGACTAAAACAAGACAAAACAAAACAGAACAAAGCAAATCAGAATAAGACAATGAAAGTGACACAGGATTTCAAGACAAGATAGCAAGAAATACACAATGTCTCCTGTTCTCCCAGAAATAGTTGTCCATGTCTTCATGTATATTGAATTCAAACAAAACAAAACAAAACAAAACAGTATAAAAGTGATCAAAACAAAAGAATGAAAGCATTACTAGCCTTCAAAACAAGACAACAGGAAAATCAACAATGACTACTATAATGTCTGTTGTTCTCTTCAAAATAGCTGCTCATACCTTCACACATATCAAAATCAAATAATAGACAACAGACTAAAACAAATTTTTAAAAAGAATAAAATTATTATTGGAATTCAAAAAAGGTTACCTAAAGTCAGAAATGGCTATCATAATGTCTAATTTTCTTAAAACTATCTGTTCATACAATTACATGTAATAAGCTCAATTCTGGAAAATCCTTTAGGAGAAGTTCTAGGCATGCATAAGCTTATACATGTACATCTGTCCATTCTGTATTAGAGGGAAACACAAAACAAAACAAAGCAAAAGGTAAGAAAAACAAACAAACAAAAAACCCTAGACAAATAAAGAGCAATAACAAAGTTCCCAAAACAATGACAATATACACTTTCAACACAAGGTGGTAGGAACATAAAGGTTGTCATTTTGCACAGTTATCTTAAAAAGAGTTACTCAGATTACCAGATATAAACATGCAAAATTAATCTGATCCTATGAATATTAACTGTTTTGTTCCAAGAACTAATAAAAGTAGTTGTACAATCATATATATATATATATATATATATATATATATATATATGTACAAATTTACATCTTAAAGACAAGAAGATCTTTAAGTTAAGTATTTCAAGGCCTAAGAGAAAACAACATCCAACCAAGATTAACATATCCAGCAAAGTTGTCCTTCATTGACAGAGGGAAAAATGCATTTAATGAAAAGGACTAGCTCAAGAGATATATGGTTACACAATAATAAAATACGCCAGAAAATACCCAAGACAGAAATAAAAATTAAATACAACTAAAAATCTAGATGAAATGAAAACATCAATGAAATCCAATGATAAACAACAACAAAATGAGAAAAGAAAAAATGAATCCCCAACACAGAACGTGTAATGAAAATAAAAAATCAACACACCTCAATATCTCTTAATGTTAATGTCCTCAGCTTTCCAATTAAAACACACAGGGTGGAAGATTGTATCAAAAGACACAGTCCAACAGTCTATTGCATTCATGGAACTTATCTAATCTAAAAAGATAAGCATTGACTAAAAAAAATTAAAGGATGGAAAACAATATTTCATGCAAATGGATCTTCAAAATAGACAAGAGTAGAAATATTAATCATAGGCAATGTAAGCTAAAACTGATCAAAATAGATAAAATGTTACTACATACTAGTAAAGGGAAGAATCCAATAAGAAGAAATAACATAAATATTTATGTATTTAATACTGGAACACATGTCTTGATAAAACAAATACAAATGAACATAAAAGGTCAAATAACAACACAACAATAATGGAGGATCTTAACAACAACTTTTACAACAACTTTTACAAAGAGATAAATAAATCAAATATGAAACCAATAAAAAAATCAGAGCTAAACCACATCCCTTGAACATGTGGGCAAATACCTACAGAGTATTCTACCCTACTACAAAAGAGCTATACATTCTTTTCCAGAGCACACAGTATTTTCTCCAGAGTAGATCACATAGTAGTAGCAAAGCTTTCTTGACTAAATATAAAATAATTGAAATTGCCTCATGTGTATTAATATACAGTGTATGATTCACTGTAAATGAAATTAGAAATTAGAAATGAAATTAGAAATTAGAAATGAAATTAGAAATCAGTTATAGAAGAAATTATGGCAAATGTAGAAGCACTTAAAAAATTAATAACACAGTCCAAAAAACCAGTGGGTCACATAGTAAATAAAGGAAGAAACATAAAATTCCTGGAAGTTAATCCCAATGATTATTCAGTTTACCAGAACCTGAGGACACCATGAAAGGTCTCCTAAGGGGGAAGCTCATTGCAAGCAGTGCTTATGTTAGGAAAAATTACTGAGCTAAGATAAATAACCATCCTAGTTACTTTTCTCTCATTGCTGGGACAAGTAACTGACACCCAAAGTTAGAAAGGAAATTTAGCTCACAGTTTGTGGAGGCTTCAATTCGTGGAGGCAGGTTACCTATCCTAGGGCAAGTGTAACACTCACACCCTTAATTACAGCACCCTTAATCCCAGTATTGAAATGTGAATAAATCACAAACTCTAGATTCAGCTACCAAGCCCCGTCTAAAAGGACATGAGGCTTTGGGACACATCTGGACACAAATCATAACAATAACCTTATAAGAAACCTTAATACACTGGAGAGAAACAATAATACAGAGCCAAACAAATATTAAGGAAGAAAACCATAAACATTAACATTCAAGTTAAGACAAAAAAAATGCAAAGAATCAAGGAGTCAAAGAACTGGTTCTTTGAAAAAAAAATAGACCTTTAACTAAATTGATAAACCTTTTACTAAAACTTAACAAGAAAAATAGAGAAAGAACTTAAAGCAATTAGAAATGAACAATGAGAAATGACAAAAGACTTCATCAAAATGCAGAAAAATTAATTACTATGCAAAATCATATCCCAATAAATTAGAGAGTTTTGACAAATTGTACATATTTTCACCCTCATAAAAATTGACAAACCTAAGAACAAACAAAAATGCTGAGCAACCAAATAAGAAGCAATGAAATTGGAACTGTAATAATATAGAACTAAAAAACCAGGGGGAAAGTTGGAGACCTACGTTCCAGCTTTTGAGTTTCTGGGGAGCTACCAGGATGCTGGATTGGGTCCAGCAGATTGCAGGGCCTCAGTCAACCATGCTCAGTGGTCTTGTTTCAGTCCAGGAGGCAGAAACCTTGCATGAGGACACTGAACTCAATTGGGCTGGCCTGGGGACAGCTTAAGACCAGCATTGTCAGCTTCTGGGTTCATATCCACAGCTCTAGGACCTGGGATTGTGCCCCAGGGGCTCTGCCAGCCCCAGTTTTCCACACCCAGCTTATGCATCTCAATTAAGAGAGCCAAGAGTCTGCAGAGGAGTGGAGATTGCCCCAGGTGAGTTCTGGTGACCTGGGGAAAGTTGGAGACCTACGTTCTGGCTTTTGAGTTTCTGGGGAGCTACTGGGATGCTGGACTGGGTCCAACAGACTGCAGGACCTCTGTCAACCATGCTCAGCAGCTTTGTTTCACTCGAGGAGGCAGAAACCTTGCACAAGGACTCTGAGCTCAATTGGTCTGGCCTGGGGACAGACTGAGATCAGTGCTGCCAGCAGCTGAGTTTATGTCCACACCCATAAGACAGGGGATTGTGCCCTGGGGGTTTCTCTGGTCCCAGTTCTCCACACCCTGCTTTCACCTCCCAATTTAGGAAGACAAGTACCTGCATAGGAGCTGAGACTGCTCCAGTAGTTGAGAGTGCAGGAGGAGATTTGTGACACACCCAGAGGAAGCATTGGAACACCACTCAAGCTAAGGAAATAAAGAAAAATGACAGAAGGAAAGACCAAAGGGCAGGCTCAAATCACCAGGCCATCCCAAGAAAGCCTGGGAGCCATGTACATAGAAGAAAATAGAAGCCATACACCTGAAATGACTGAAGTGATATCAACTGAAATAAAGAAGCAACTAGGAGAAGCTATGGAGAAATTCAAATTAGAAATAATTGCCCAGGTAAAAGAAGAAATGTTAAAAGTAGTGAAAGATGTAGTGAACACATCTAGTGAAGACACAGCTAAAAAATTAGAGGAACAATGCAAACAGAGAGAATCCCTGAATGAACACAATAAGAAACAAACAGAATGCATAAAGCAGATTCAAAGAGATATACAGGAAATCAAAAATTCTATTGAAAACTGTAAAAACTGCCTCAATGAAAGTGAAGATAGAATTTCAGAGCTCAAAGATAAGATTGCAGCTAGTGAACAGGAAAGAAAAGATCTTTTAAAAATAATAAAGAATCAGGAAATAAAAATTCAACACCTGCAAGATGATGCAAAGAAAAATAACATAAGATTAATAGGGATAAAAGAAAAAGAAGGGGACAGCCCAAATGATATCAAGAGGATATTTACAGAAGTAATAGCTGAAAACTTCCCAAACATGAGAAGAGAAACAGACATGTGGATAAGTGAAGCATATAGAACTCCAAACAGCCATAACCAAAATAAAACTACACCCAGACACATAATAATCACCATCCCAGAAATCCAACATAAGAATAGAATAC
>PVJX010048995.1:0-11260 GCA_004027295.1 Dolichotis patagonum
GTTCTGTGCCAATTTCACTATACTGTCTCAATTGGCTTTATTCCATCCTTTTTTTTCTGTTTGCAGCCTCACTGTGTGTTCACTTTGTATGCCTTAATTTTGTAACATGAACAGCTATTTCTGAGCGGACAGTATGTGGTTTGTCAACTAGTGATTTATGGGGTTTTTTTTGAGGTTCTGTATTGTTGCTACCCTTTTTTCTGTATTACTTTTTTTCTCTTTAAATAAAATTTAAAAAAAATAAATATTATAGCAAAAGACATATGGCCTCCTTCAAAATACTCCTCATGTTGAACACACTCATCCCATGTTCTTGACACTTCCCGAAGCAATTCTAAAAGCCTCTTTCATTAGTGTCTTTACAAAGTATGATCAAAAATTTTGTGGATGTTGCTGCCAAGTCCCATGCAGTGAACAGGCAGGCTTGTAAACCACTATGGGGTATCCTCAACTATATTCACCACATCAGGCAACATACAACTCTTGGCACTTCCCTAAAGTCAAAACAACTATGAAAGGTAAATGTTTTAAATCAATTCCGAACAAAGCAGCAAGAGCTATGGGATAAGTACATTCTAAATAAGGAGGAATATTCAGAGGGAGATTAATGGTAATGTGTCTTTTACTGTAATAATTTTTTTTTTTTTTTGGTACTGGGGATTGAACTCACGACCTTGCGCTTACCAAGCAAGCACTTAAGCCACTGAGCTACATCCCCAGCCCAATAATTTTTTTATTTAAACACAGACCTTTTTATTCAATCATATTTGTATGTTTGCATCTTACTCTTCAGATGTTTTGCTGTTGGAAAATAATTTTCCATGTGCTCACTTTGGCAGCACACACACTAAAATAATTTTCCTCTTCAACCCATACTTTCTGGCTTCTTACTAATGTTTTGAGGCAACGTTGTTCATCATTCTGCATGGAAATATTTTTTAAATGCATGACCCGTTCCTGTGTATATTTATCTTAATTTATTTTACTGATGCAGTCGACATTACAGGCATCCTTCACACAGTGAGCACCCCATCACACCAACATGAAATATCCTCACTGCACCTTTCATTTGAAAGAAAAAGTAAGCAGACTCCTCAGATATTCAAATAATTTGCCCAAGTGAAAATGAACCCTTGAGATAGAAACTTAGCTTAGCTTCAGAGTGCAAGTTTGTACACATAAGACCTTGAGTTCAATCCCTAGTACCACAAAAAATCCTGTTTTATGTCAATTATTACAACTATCGGTAAAATTTTAAATTTAAAGTTATTTCTGAGAGACTCAGGAAGTCTAAATTTGTATAAAATGCCATCCTTCGATAACTCTTTCCATGACCATTTTTAAAACAAATGTTTACTTTGTAATGTCCAAAGAGGAGCAAGAAGCCCATTTAAAACAAAAGCAAACTCTACCGTTCACCTGCGTCCTCGTCCTTATTGCTCAAACTTTATCACAGCAACTCTCTTACCCCATTTATGTAGCACCTTTATTTACAAAGAAGAAATGATTTATAGACATTTCTTGCTCTTACATATTAGCTTTGTCATCACTGAGACACAATAGCGGACACTCATGACTTAAAGGAGGAGAGGTTTATTTTTGCTCATAGTTTCAGGGGGCTCCATCCATGGTCAGCTGGCTCAAAGGCAGCAACAGCATGGTGGAAAGGTATGAGGAGCAAAGGTGGGTCACTCATGGCAGCGAGGAAGCAAAGAAAGGAAACAATGTTTTGCAGGGGAAAGGAAGAAGCAAGAAACTAGATAGAGGCCTAGATGTCACACCTCTATAACTTAACAAACTACAGAGATTGTGCTTTACTAATTCCCAGGGTGGATCCCAAAACCAACCAAACTGACACTACACCTTAACCATCACGTGTTAAGACCAACAGCATTCTGATGTATAGTCCTATGTATGAGACCTGTGTTTTAATTTCTGGAAATCTTAGAGTTGTGAAATTTCACGTCTCTGAGTCTGATTTGTTTCTTTCCAATTCATTTTGGAGGAGCATTTAGTGAGTTCTACACGTACTTTAATTCTGAGACATTTTCTTGAATTTTTTTGGAGAGGATGCTGGGGCTCAAACACAGGCTCTCCTGCGTGCTAGGCAAGCACTTTAGCACTGTGCTACACCCCAGCCCCACTCCTACTTCATTTTCTCTGTTCTGTCTTTGTGAAACTCCTAAAATTCAGATGTCAACCTCTATTTGCATATGTTTTTCCCTCATATTGCTAGTCTCTTTGCCCTTTTGTTCTGTTTACTGGGATGTTTTCTTACTTTTCTGTTAAATTTTTCACACTGCTCTCCTATTATCCTTTACCAAGATATTCCTTTTGTTTTCTGACTGGTGCTTTTATACAGCATACTGCTTTGGTTTCTGTTTAATGTTTTTTTTGTTTCTTGCATCATCATGGTTTCCTGGCTTTTCTCTCTATGGCTTGCTGTTACATAAATGATCCAAAGGTGGCCCCATCGTGCTTTATTTTCTTTTTGCTTCCTTCTTTGTTTCTTTTCGCAACAGGTCAGGAGCTTCAGCTCAAAGCCTATCAAATCCAGTTGTTTTAAATAGAGTCCAAATAAGCTTTTTTTTTCTTTTAAGTCATTTAGAGCATGCCAGTTTTGCATACCCTGCAAAAATGCATCCAACATCTGCCAATCATAAATAAGATAAACCTTGGAGCAGTAAAGACCTTAAACCTCCTGTGCCTTCCCATCTTGCTGCTGAGTGATGTCACCTGGACACAGAAACCCACTCTCCTATTCCCAAGTAGCCATGCCTGCAACCCCTCCAAAGTGGTAACTTATGCCACAGCTGTCCCTACAAGGTTTCCTGCTAAGGTGTATATATCCCTTTTCATGGGCTCCTATCCAAACTCTGCTTAATATTGTTGTATGATACTGCCATGTGGTGGCCCTGACTCATTCTTGATCATTCCCAAATCCTTGAATTCACCACACCTATGCATAAAACGCTGGCTGTGTTCAAACAGCTGAGCTGTCCCTTCACATGAGGTTTACCACAAAGCTCTGGGTATGTGGAGGCTTTGTCCACTATAAACTCTTGAGAGTATCTGGTGGAAATTGGGCTCCCAGCTACCAAAACCTGTAGCTCTTGGCTCTTTTGTCAATTTCTCCTGCAGAAAATTCCCCAGTCTCTTTCCTGAGAGTCTAAACTTGGTTGCCACTCTGGATGTCAATGGAGGAAAGGACTTGACCTTTGAAGGTGAGAGGAGCAGGACAGCCCATCTGCATGAGTCTGAGATCCCACACCCCCTCAGGATAGTCCCCAAACCCAGGTGGACTGAGAGATCCCTGGCGCAGAAGATGTGGTACTATTTAAAAAACAAGGAGATGAAATAAGCATCTACCCCAGCCCCGCTCAGATATTTGCTTGTTTATAGAACAGGACATGACACTCTTTCTATAAAGGTCCACACAGTGGACCTTTATATTGCAGTCACATGGTTGATGTCCTAACGTTGCAGGCAGCTGAGTTAGTTAGAAATATTATAGGCAGTGAGACAGGGCTGGGTCCTCAAAGGAGCCAGTGCAGATACCTTACAACTGTGGGGGAGACAGACATCTCCTGCTGTGGGCCAGGCCTCAAGACAAAGGATCAAACAAATGCATCCACATCTTAAAGACTGATTAATTAGTTCCCTCTCACCTGGAGGAAGCCTGGACTCACTATCCCATCCGCCTAGGGGAAGAGTCACTGCTCCTTAAGAATGCCCGCTTCCTATGTGACTTGCTTTCCCATTTGTCCCTAATATCAATTTTACCTGAACTAATAATCTTATTGGCTAACCATAGTTCTGTCCCACCTTATGCCCATCTGCCTTGTGAGTTCCCACTCCCCCCACCTTGAACCCATGGTTTTACTCTGTAAAAGTCCCTGGAAGGGCTGGGGACTTAGCTCAGTAGCATAAGCACCTGCCTGGCAAGTGCGAGGTCCTAAATTTGATCCCCAGTACCGTAAAAAAAAATAAATAAATAAAAGTCCCTAAAAAAGACAAGAGTCCTTGGCAACCCGCCCAGGACCCCTTTTGTCTCTCTTTAGACAGAAGCTTTCTTTCTCTCAATAAGTATATTGTACTCTTAACCTCCGTTGTTCCTAAAATCCATTCTTCCATTTTAGAGAACACGAACTCGCAGACACAGTAGGCTGGGAGTTTCATTCCCCTATATCACTAACTACTCAACTCTGCACTGGAGTACAGGAGCAACCATTGGAATATGCCAATGCACACAATCACACACAAAAAAAAGAATATGCAAATACACAAGGAGAGCTGTGTTCCAAAAAGTTTATTTATAGATGCTAAAATTTGATTATATCATTTTCACATCACAAATGATCACTTTTATTTTTTTAACTTGTTTTAATTTTTTCAACTCTTTAAAGATGTAAAATTCTTAAGATTGTTGGCTATACAAAAATAGGTGGCAAGCTGCACATAGCCCAGGGACAGTATTTTATCAAGGCCTACCTTAGGACACTGTTGCAAGGAGTTTGTCAAAGGCCTCAGAACCCTTCTGAAGCTTCCCAGCAGTTGTTTTAAATTTTATTTTATTTATTTATTTATTTATTTATTTATTTTGTCTGTAGATAGAAAGTTTGCTGCTTTTTCCTCCCTCATGCATGGAGCATGGAGCATGCATGGAGCATGGAAATTTAGACATTTATGAATTGCCTTGGAATGGAAAAGGTGGTGAGAGCAATTCCGAGAGTTCCTGCCAAGTTCTACACTGGATAGAACAAGCTGTTGATTGTTCCCTTTCCCTGAATTTTAACCAAGGTGATAAATGAGTCTAGTGGGAGGAGATATCCAGAAAGGGTAGCCTCTGAGATAGAGCTCTGACTCCTAACCTTGTGTTTATCCAAATCAGGGCCTCTCAACACTGGGGAAAAAAAGGTTTTCAACAGACCAGTCCCTGCCTAGTCACAGCTTTCAAATGTTCGAAGAGAAAAGTCTCACCTTCCTAGTCAGAGGGGCAGAATATTGGTTTGGAATTTAAAAAAAAAAAAAAAAGAGCTGCTTCTTACAAATGTATATTTAGGGGGCGAATCTGTGCTGCTAGCTAACCCTCAATTTCTTTATCTCTAAAAGGAAAACAATAGTCCTAAACATCAAGTACCATATTTGGTATCTGCATGGATTGTTAAAATAACATATAAAAGGTCCCTGGGGGTTTGGCTCACTGGCAGACCATGTACCAATTATGTGCGAAGCCCTAGGTTTGATCTCCAGCACCACAAAATACTATATAAATAAATGAGAATTTGTAAAGTCCTGACATCAAGGGTGTGCCAAAAATGGAAGATATTACTATTCTAATTTTTCAAGGAAACCCAGAAAATTTAAGGTAGCCTATAAAGGGCACATAACTCATTTCAGGTAAAAGCAAGAATACAATTTGTCTTTTTACTTTCCAATATTCTTCCTTCTATTCTGTACTGCTTAAAGAGGAAGTCTTTCTTCCCTTTTATCGCATGTGACACACTAAAGTAGGGAAGGTGTCAAGGCCGTGGGACCTTGGGGGATAAAGGTCCTTCCCTCTCCTCACAGAAGACTTGCCTTGCTCAAGGTCAGCCCGCTGACCTCTGCAGTTTACCCACGGGAGAAATTGAAAGGCTCTACCTCTTCTCTCCCACCACAGCTCCTCCGTCCTCTCCCGCCCCTGCTCACGGCCTCCTGTGGAGCTCTCTTCCAGCGACTGCCGGGCCCAGGCCTGGACAGTTACAAAGGTTCTTTGTAATGTGTTTACGGAAGGAAGAGTGAGAGCCCGGGCCTGGCTGTACTCTAACCACAGGGATCCACTAGCCCGTTTACACAAGGAGAGAGGGAGCCAGGGCAGAAGACCTTGTTGCCTGGGGACCAGGATGAAACTCCAGGGCTGCCTTGTGTGGGGGCTGCACAACACCGAAGCAGTGCACAGGAGCCCCTGGGCCCAGGGAGCCCTGTTTACTTGGCGGGATGAAAGATGTTTGCACAGGGCGGGAGTTAGCAGCAGCCATCTGGCTGTTTTCTGGCACAGCCTGGAGCATTTGCACGTCAAAAACCCTCTGCTCTTCTAGAGTTTCTGTGAGGCAGCCCCTTACCCTCAAGATCATTCTGAGATGATTATCTCCTCTTTGAGAATGAATGTTGGCAATTTTGAGAAAAATGCTAAAATGCGTCTATTTATACATTTTTTCCTATTCATACCTAAACAAGCAAACAAAAAAATGTGTAGGATGTTTTCCCAATTTTATTTTGCAAGGAGATGAGAAAGAAAGTTTTATGCACTTAAAGAATGGCCATAAAAAATAATAAAAATAAAGAATGGCCATGTGAACTGGGAATGTAGCTCAGGGTTAGAGTACTTGCCTAACACAAGAGGCTTGAGGTTAAGAACCCAGCAAAGAAAGAGAAAGAAGGAGAGAAAGTAAGAAAGAGGGGTGAGGGAAAGAAAAAGGAAAGAGAGAAAAGAGAGGGTGAAGGTTGGCAGCTCGAAAACACTTCCGCAGTTTGCAAAGCATTACCATATTCGTACTATCACATGATCCTCATAATAGGTGGGTAGGAAGCTACCACCAAAATCATTTCTGTTTTACAGATGAGGAGTTGAGACTTGGAGAGCTCAAGTCATTCACGTGAAACCACACACCCAACATGAGGCAAAGGCGAGCAAGTGACTCCAGCTTTTGTGCTCATGGATTCACCTTTCAGATGGCTCCCAGTGGACAGCCTTACATCTCAGGGACATGGTAGAAGGCACCTCTTAAGGCCCTGAGTCTGTCCACTACCCAAGAGGACTTTATTCTCCGAGTCACCTTTCTGTAGCTTAGTCACTGTGCCTTCTCATTCCTGTGCTTAAAATTTAAGGGCATGATGGGGCCAGGGATATGTATCAGTGGCATAAGCCCCTGCCTGGCAAGCACAAGGTTCCGTGTTTGAGGCTTGGGGTGGTGGCACACACCTGTAATCCGAACACTTGGAGACTGAGGCAGGAGGATTGCTGTGAGTTTGAGGCCAGCCTGGGCTACAAAGTGAGTTCAAGGCCAGCCTGAATTGCATAATGAAATTGTCTAAAAAAGACAAAAAAGGTCTTGAGTTCAATTTCCAGTTTAAAAGAAAGAAAAAAAAAAAACAAACAAACATGGGCAGGAGAAACAGCACCCTGGACCCCCCCCCAAAAAAAACCCCACAATTTTCCACGTGTACTTTTATTTTTGCCTTTACCCTCTTTTTCTCCTCATTCAGACCAAGTTCACTGTGCAGAGCTGGTTTTTCCCATACCCATTTACCCCACGTTTTTCAAATAAAATTTTGGCACCGTAACAGGCTTGCCTTGTCTAATTCTTTCTTTGAGGCAAAAACAACCTGGAACACTTTTGACTGATGAGCCATTTCTAAAGGACCTAACTTATAACACCAGCGTTCTGGGAAGTTGAGTAAGAGCATCACAAGTTCAAGCCCAGCTTGGGCAACTTAGTGACTTAACAAGAGTCTGTCTCAAAATTAAAAAGGGTACAAAGGCCCCAGATTCAATCCCGAGTACCACAAAAATAAACAAAGAATTAGAAGGACCAGAGATATTTTTGTAATTTGTGCTTAATGGCCTCAAAAACTAAAAAATAACCTCAAAACAGCTAGACTTCTTTCACAACTTATCAGAAATCTGTGAGCCACACTCATCAAATCCAGTGCCATTCAGCTTCAAAGAACATAAGACTGCTAAATCTCTCTCTCTCTCTCTCTCTCTCTCTCTCTGTCTCTCCTCTGTGTGTGTGTGTGTGTGTGTGTGTGTGTGTGTGTGTGTGTATTACTGGAGATTGAACATAGCACATGCTAGGCAAGCACTCTCTTTGGCCATCTGTCAGATCATTCGTTGCTTACATTTTACAAGGATTTCCTTACAATTAGCGAAAAATTAAGTGTTCCTAGTAATTCCCACATTGTGCCTTTACTTTGTCTGCCAGAATCACAAAGGAGAAATCTATTTCTTTTTCCACACATAGACTCAAGACTCATGTACTATTATGAACTGCGCTGTTCACTCACTTGAAATTCATACACTGAAGTTATAACCCTGGTACTTCAAAATGTATATGTACTTGGGGCTAGGGATTTAGCTCAGTGGCATAAGCACCTGCCTGGCAAGCGCAAGGTCGTGAGTTCGATTCCTGGTACCACAAAAAAAAAAAAAAAAGAAATATATGTACTTGAAGATAAGGCCTTTAAAAAGATCATTATGTTGGGGCTGGGGGTTTAGTTCAGTGGCACAAGTGCTTGCCTGGTAAGCATGAGGTTGTGAGTTTGAGCCCCAGTGCCAAAAAAAAAAAAAGATCATTACGTCAAGAGAACATTGAAGTGGGCACTAGCCCAGTATGTCTGGTGTTCTTACAAGAAAAGATCAAAGCACAAATATACAGAGAAAGACCAGGTGACGATTTGGGGAAAAAATCAAATTAAGGAGAAAAGTTACAAATAACACTAAATCACCAACACTTTCATCTTAGACTCTAGAATTGTGCTAAAGTGAATTTGTTCTCTAAGCTGTACAGACTAAGGCATTTTGTTATGGTCACTGTAGGAAACAACCCAAGCACCTTCCCAGTCTCCTCTTCAGGCTAAACACACGCTCTTCCACATCCTCTTGCTAAGCTCCAGAGGAGGTTTCTTTGCCTTTTCCTGTGTTGGTAACTGTTATGATTGAGATCTAAAATGGATCCAAAAGCCTCAGGAGTTTGGAAGATGATTAGATGATAAGGTACTATAGCTGACTTGCCATTAGGAGATGGGGCCTGGTTGGAAAATGCAGGTCCCTGGGGGCACACCCTGGAAGAGTATGTCTCCCTCTCAGGCTCCTGCTTCTCTGTTTCCATAAGAAGCTTTCCTCCACCCAGTCCCTTCCACCATTCCTTCCTGCCTTGGACCCAGCCAACCACGTACTGAAAACAGAGTCAAAATAAACCTCTTCTCCTTTAAATTATGGGTGTTGGGAATTTTCTCCCAGTGACAAGAAAGTAATCAAGACACTAACTCTCCTCCAGTTGTACCTCAATGTGTTCCATGGTCTAGAAGGAAAAGCCCTGGTACTCAGGTGCCCTGACCTCAAAGGAAGAAGGCATACATCCCATGTCATGAATGGATTCTGTGCTGCTATCCATAGAATCTAAGATTTCTTTAACTTTTACATATACTTTTGGCTCTCATCAAGTTTGGATTCTTAATTTGTTTTCTTTTGCTATACAAAACACCTGAGACCCAATTCACCAGTCAAATGACACAGACTGGCAGAATGTATCAAGAAGCAAGATCCAGCAATATGCTGCATTTGAGAAACACATTTAATTCAAAAAGAAATTCACAGACTGAAAGTCAAAGGATGGAAAACAATACTCTATGCAACGGGAATTCAGAAAAAAGCAGAGGTTGGACCACTTCACAGATAAAGTAGATTTCAAGCCAAGACTGATTAAGAGAGATAAAGAAGGTCACTACATCCTGGTAAAGGAACCAATACAAGAGGAAGAAATAAAAATCATAAATATATATGCAACAAATATTAGTGCACCCAGTTACATAAAACAATTATTAACAGGCATGAAAAATCAAATAAGCCTTAATACAATTGTATTGGGAAACCTCAGTACTCTGCTGTCACAAAAAGACAGATCAACTAAACAAAAAATAAATACTGAAATATTAGAACTAAATCGAACTTTTGAGCAAATGGGCTTAGTAGATATCTATAGTGTGTTCCACCCCACAACATCAAAATGCACATTCTTCTCAGCTGCACGTGGTACATTCTCCAAAACAGACCATATATTGGCTCATAGAACATGCTTAAGTAAATGTAAAGGAATTGAAATTATCCCATGCATACTATCAGAACACAGTGTAATGGAATTGGAAATCCATGCCAAAAGAAGTCACAAGAACTTCATAAACACATGGAGATTAAATAGTACCCTACTGAACAATCAGTCACAGATGAAATTAAAGAAGAAATTATACAGTTTTTACAGTTGAATGATAATGACAACATAACATACTGAAACTTGTGGAACACAATAAAAACAGTCTTAAGAGGGAAATTTATAGCAGTAAATACCCATATCAGGAAAACAGAGCAAGCACATATAAACAATTTAATGTTGAACCTTAAATTTTTGGAAAAAGAAGAGCAGGCTAAACCAAAAGCTCATACAAGGGAATAAATTATAAGGATCAGAGCAGAAATTAACACACTTGAGGCTAAAACAACAATACAAAGAATCAATTAATCAAAAGTTTGTTCTTTGAAAGATTAAATAAAATTGACAAACCCTTGGCTAACCTTACCAAAAAAAGAAAGAAAAGACTCAAATCTATGCAATTAGGAATGAAAAGGGTGAAATTACAACAGACTCTATAGAAATCTAGAAAATCATTTATATCTACTTTGAAAATGTGTATTCTAATAAGTTGGGAAATATGGAACAAATGGAGAGATTCCTTGATCCATATGAATTACCAAAGCTGAATCAAGAAGATATAAATACCTAAATAACACAATATCAATAAATGAAATTAAAAGTGTAATTAAACACCTATCAACAAAGAAAAGCCCAGGTCCTGATAGATTCACTACTGAATTCTGCAAGAAATTTAGTAAACACATGACACCAGTACTTCTCAAACTCTTTAATGAAATTGAAAGGGCAGCAATACTCCCAAATCCACTACAGATTCCAAAACCAGAGAAGGACCCAACTAAGAAAGAGAATTACAGGCTAATCTCCCTCATGAACACTGATGCAAAAATCCTCAATAAGATACTGGCAAACAGACTTCAGCAAATTGTCAAAAAGACTGTACACCATGATCAAGTGGGATTCATCCCAAGGATGCAGGGATGGTTCAACATACATAAATCCATAAATGTAATACATCTTATTAACAGATCCAAGGACAAAAATTATAGTACCATCTCAATAGATGCAGAAAAAGGTTTTGACAAAGTGTAGCACCCATTCATGATTTTAAAAAACTACAGAAAATTGGAATAGATTGTCTTAATAGCAATCTTTTTTTTTTTAATTTGAAAGAGAATAAAACAAAAGGGGGCAGTACAGAGCAGATCAGAACAGGACAACATAGGCAACACAGTACTTTACATTAAGTCAACTGGACATCAACAGTATCTAACACCATATCTCTTACTCTGCTATAGTTGAGCATAGTTTCAAATACAATAATATCAAACATAACACAATAGTATTAA
>PVJX010048996.1:0-11260 GCA_004027295.1 Dolichotis patagonum
GTTCCCATCGTTTCCTGAGGGAGACTCCTTTCCTATCTTATTTGGTCCATATCATTAGATATCAGGGCCTTATCATTAGACATCTAGCTCCAATATGGAATTTTGCCTGAGTATAGTGGAACACAATCCAAAACCATTGTAACTCTACTTGTACATTAGCAAAGTAAGTGCTGTTACCTCCACTGAGAACTAATTCTGCCACCTTCAGTTTCTTTAGACTTGAATGTCTTGAAAGAAATATCTAAGCAAGAATTTACTGCTCAGGACAGATGCGGTTATTTTATGTATATTTTAGTATAAGCATTTCACTTTACCACTTATGGTGGCTTTAAATCCCAAACTTGATTGTCTTGAACCTTTTTTGTTTGCTTGCTTGTTTGCAACAGATAAATCTTGTCCATGTGTCACTAAAATGTGAATTTTGTACCTATGCTACTGAGCTCTTTTATTCAGAAACTCTCATCACTAAATTTTGTGAAAGGTTGTGAGAAGTGGGACTATTTTGAGAACAAAGCTTACTGAAAGAAATTATAAAGGTACACCTTAATATTTCAGGTGATTAATCTTTACATCTTGCTGATTGTTCTATAATCAGATAATATTCTGAAGCATAATAAAGCCTGAGGTTTGCTACTGATAAGATTGCATATATGACTATATTTTAAAATTTTTCAACATTTTTTATGTTTGATATACTTCTGAAAATTCTTGATCATCTCTTATTTTTGGCATTTTTCTTGGAGTTTTTCAGTTTGAAATCATTATCAGTTTCACCACATAATATAGTCAATGAAGACTGATAAGGAGTAGAAATGCCAATTTTTCCTCTATCTTCTTGGCCTTGTGCCATTTTATCTTCAAATGGGATTTTTGGGGGGAGTGTTGGTTTTGTTTTTACAGAAATGTATGCCATTTTGTCCAATTTGTAAAGGTATGCTTGTGACTAGATAGTTTAATTTACAAACCAGTTTAACTGGGTCACACGAAATTAGTATTCTTTCTAAGCAGACTAGAAGCTGGGGAAAGCAGGCATCAGCATGTGTCTGGTGGTTCTTCTTTGGGCATAGTAGGCCACAAGTGAACTGTGGACATAAAGCTCAGGGACAGTGTGGTGGCTAATATGCTATGTGTCAACTTAACTGTTTACCCAGATAGGAATACCCGTAGATAAGAAAGTCTTAGTTGTATCTGTGAGGGTGTTTCTGGAGAAAATTAGTATTTGGATGAATGAGTAAGGAAGACCCATCTTCACCCATGTGGATTGATATTATCCGGTGACCTAAACAGAACCAAAAGAGAAGGAAGGTAAAGTCTCCTGCTTGAGCTTGGATGTCATCTCCTATTGCCCTTGGACACCAGATATCCTGGTTCTCTCACGCCTTTGGATTTCAGCACTTGCCACACCACAGGCCTTTGGTCATGGACTTACCGTCCTCTATGACTGCCGTCATTCTCATCTTTCAGATTTGGACTCTATCTCAACATCACCAGCTTCCTGGTCACTAGCTTTATGGATGACAGACTGAGGTACCTATCAGCATCCATACTTGAGTGAATTTATGTCTCATAATAAATCTCTTTCTATACATCTCCCTACATCTTATTGGATCTGTTTTTCTGGGCAATCCTGATATATGGAAGGCACCATAGTCAATCTGCATATTACTTTTCATTCTGTTCCTCTATGACAAATAATCACAAGTAGAAATTCTGTAGTGAATCATTCCATGCCCTTCCAGAGTAATGCTGACCCACTTTGGATCCAGTAACCTAAAGGCAAAATTAGAGAATGATTAAACCAGAGCTCCAAACCCATTGCAACTGTCATTATTAAGTTGCATAAGGCAAGGGTCTTAGAATTGTTTATTCTACCTCACTGGCATATGCTCCCTGGAAGTTATAACTTTATGCAATACAGTCTTTTAGCTGTTATTCATCTTCTACACCATCTGATGGAAATGCTGCATTAGATTACAGTTAGCTTATTCCATCTGAGTTTGTGGCCTACTCATGGTGGATGGACCTATTCTGGCATATAACAGCAACACATCTCCGTTTCTTAAGCAGACCTGGGGTCTCCAGGGAGGTTAGGATACACAGCCACAAGGCAGTGCAGTTGTAGCTCAGGTCTGGTTTTGTATAATTCATCTTTAGAAATGATACCCCCAAAATATTGAGGTACAGTTTTGATGGTTTTAAATACATTTTGAAATAAGAATAAAAACTTTAAAAATTACTGTTATGTTTACATGGAAATAATTCTATTTTCATTAAGAGCTTTTTATTATGTAGCTTCAGCAAGAGTGGATATTTCTTCAAAGATATGGTACGAGAGGTTTTATGGATTTGAAGACTTCATAAAAAGGTTTGCACGAAGTCATGAACCTTCTTTTTGAGCCTTAAAACCACAGAGATAGCTCACAGCTGAAGAGAACATCAGAATGACTATCCATGAACTCAAGACAGATCTCATGTTGACCATCTTCTCAGATTTTCTAGAGATATATATACATAAAAATAGAGAACAAAGAAGAATTTGGTCAACCTTTAATATATGAATAATGGCAACTCTAAGACTGTAAGTCATAAGTGCAGATGGATATTTAATTTTCTGGGTTCTGAATATCAGTCAACCTAATTCTCTGCTCTGTGCCACGTACTGCCTGCCACCCAGGGGATCTAAGGGCAAAACCTCCTGTGCCACTTTTCCTTAATTCATGAAATATTCTGCATACATTCAGGACAATGCATCTTGACTCTCAGAAATTAAATTGTTAAATTCTGCAGCCAGCAGAAAATCCCTTCCATTATGTATATTTTTATGGTTGAAGGGGTAACAAAGTAGTAAATATGCAAAAACTTTTGAACAGCTGAAGGGATGGATTATCATCTGGCTACAGTTCAGTTTCTCTACTACAGCCAGACATGGAGTGGCATGAGTATTAGGAAAGTTTCAAACACACAAATAAATTAAAGGATTAATACACTCTTGCCGTAGAGTCACTCTCTTTACCATTTTACCATCTTTGCTTTGCCATTCTATATATGGATCTATACACACACACTTGCATGCACACATAGTTTTAGGATGTAGAGGTGGATATAGAATAACATTACTATATTGGTGACTGTTAAGTGGTGATTTTAATTTTATTATTTTTTCAGAACATGTTATCTGTCATTCTTGTGAAAAGTTCTCTTTCCCTTAGCAACTGGTGATGATTATAATTTCACTAAAGTGAAGACAGAGTAAGTGATAAAAGTTTTCATTTAAAAATTTCAAAGTAAGATATTGGTATAATAACTTCTAATAGTGATGTTTTTCTTTCTTTTCTCCTTCCTTCCTTCCTTCCTTCCTTCCTTCCTTCCTTCCTTCTTCCCTCCCTTTTCCTTTATAGTATCATGTGGTCTCATGTATTATTATTCATTCATTTGGTTACAATTACAGTCATATTTCTGAACTGCAAATGAACCCAAATTTGGCTGGTCGAAAGCACTTTGAACTGATTGTGTACTTTTTATTTCCTCCACTTTTTATTTTGAAATAATTTCGTATTTTCAGAAAAGTCTCAAGAATAATACAGAAGACTTTCAATGCTCACAAGGTACTGTATTTGGTTTATTATTTTCTCTTTCTCCTTGAAGTATGGCGTGATGGTGGAGGAAGGGTACTGAGCCTTTGAGTACAGTGTGGTCATGATGCCAATTAACCCTAAACATATTTATATCTACTTTTTTCAAAAATAAGGCACTCTCTCATATAACCTGGGGATAGCCACCCAAACTGAAAGTCAGCAATGACACGGGGCTGTCACTTTTATTCAACTGCTTCATTCAATTTCTTGTTTAGAAAGAAGCCTAATGTCCAGGTTTTGAGGGGAAGGAGACAGCTTGGAATGTTACAATATGTAGGCTAAAAATGAAATATCTGCTCCCTATTCAGTGCTGCAATTCCAGGAACTTTCTATAGAAGTGGTATGTTATTCCCTTGGGTTACGGTTTTGCTGAGAAAGATAATTGAGAGAAATTAGTCATAAATTCCAATCATTACTTTCTCACCAAAACTCTTATTTTCCATATAAGATTATAAACAATCACAAAGAGTTATAGAGATTTTCTTAAGAGCAAGAGTTAGAAAGGAGATCCAACCCCTGAATATAAATATGCAAGGTCTTGCTGATTTTAAAACTGCTTTTACTCTACTTGTTGACTGAAGAGTTAAAAACTGAATAATGAGAACTCATGTATAAATTTTCAGATATTGGTTTTGAAGGCCTATAATGCCTTCATCACTCTGTTATGATCAGTGTAATACTATTTTGTTTTGTATGAATTCATTGTGTGTGAAGATTATGGACAACTATTTGGAAGAAAACAAACGACATTACCGTAGCCATGCTAGATATCCTATTATCTTGCTTTGAAATCTGTGTCACTTACATTGTTTTCTTCTGATCTACTTTGTTCAGTTTTTTTATGTTTAGTTTTACCCTCTTTAAAATTAAAAAAAAAATTTCAGATATTGTAAATTGCCTCTAGACCCTGACTTCTCATGATTCTGGAAGTTTTGGTGTTAGTAGTTGTTTGCCTTGCTTTTAGGTGTCCCCCAAAGCCTCATGTGGTCATAGGTGAATTTTTCAGAGGTGACTTGGCCTAGAGTGTGTGATTGATTCATGGTGCAATACCAGGACCAAGGGCACTAGGATTAAGGGCATGAGTGCTATCCACACTAAGTAGCCCGGATAAGATATAAGGGATAGAAAGAACTGTGGTCCCTGGTTTGTTGCTTTGCTACTTTCTGCGCACCATGAACTATTTCTCCTCTGTGATGCGTGTCTGTGCTTCTACCCTGCCTTGGAGCCAGCCAATTATGGCCTGATACTTCTACAAACTGTAAGCTAAACAAACCTTTCCTCCTCTAACTGTAAACGTCATGTGTTTTGTCTCAGCAACAAAAAAAAGGAACCAAGAAAACAGTCTTCAAAAAATCCTTTAGCTTTGAGAAGTCAGCAAAAATATGGGTATTGGCATTTGACTTTACCCTTTTCTCCATGATGAGAGTTTTATTGTTTTGGTTTTCACTTCCCACATGCTATTTTATAAAAGGCTTTTTAATTTAACTTTTCAAATTAATATTTTTTAAAAACAATATCTGGTCTGAACCACAAGGATTAACATATCCTTGTAAAATTCTTAAATTATAACCTATAGATGATATTTGTATGTGAAAGGTTATGGCGACTGCTTTCTAATTAAAGTCTTCATTTATGGATAACATATTTCTATATCATCTGTTCTAGGAGTATTCCACATGACTTATATAGTTTGTATGAAGTGGGCATTCACATGACACCTGAATTTGTGGATATGCTGTTTTCATGACCAAGAAAAATGCTTGTTTTCAATTTGTAGTTGCCATAACAGAACACCCCAGAATCTTGGACTACTTCCTGTACTTTTTGACCTTTCTTTTCATCATTCCCTGACCCATAGATCCTAAGTGTGAGAGTCATCTCAGTTCCTGACAACACAAGAGCATCTGCATTACTCAGTTCTTTTCCCAAGCCCCTGTCTTCAGTGCCTTGTGCCCCAGTGAGTTTAATTTCCTTTGAGTGATTAGATCCCTGAAGCTCCAGCCCACTGTGTTCTAACAGTGATGGGAGAGTCCTGACTCTGGCTGATGTCTTGCTGGTCTCACTACTTTTAATGTGAATTTGTTTTTCCGCTTCTCTTTTCGATCATTAAGCATTTTGTGATCTTTTCCCAAGCTCAGGCTCACCAGCTAATTGTTTCTCTATATATGAGATGTAAAATTAGCTGGATTATTTTTCCCTCATAAATATTTTAAATATATATATTTGAAAGCAAACACATACAGAGTACCTATATTTCCTCAACATATGTCTATATGCATAAAGCTCAACAATATAATTTATTTGTGCTCCAGGAATGAAGAACCCAGTTTAAATTTCTCTTTTAGAAACTTTATTTTTTCTCTGTGAATCCTGTTCTTTACAATACATACAGGCCCATTAAGAAAACCTTCTAAATCAACCCTAACCGGTGGTTTCGCATCATTGCTGAAGTTAAATGACAACTCATATCTCATGAGATACATTTGTTTAGATAGTAAATCACTGGATCACATGATTTTTTACCACCATTATTAGACCATAGATAAAATGATGCTTAAGCAACTTGCCCCATATAACCTCAGAAAAGAAACAATTGTTTCCCATCCTGCCCAGGCATGTTGTCTTCTACATACACTAGCTTGCATATCTCTACCTCCTGAGTGAACTAAGGGTTACTATTAATTATTCATGACAGCCTAATGACAAAAAGAATTTGAGACAGGTTGCAAAACTGATTAATAGTTGTTCTGGCTTGTGTCTCAGTGTCCCCCCCAAAGCCTCATGCAGTCATGGGGGACAGTGCTTTTCAGAAGTGGCTGGGTCTAGAGTGTGTGATCAAGGGTTTGTGATTACTAAATAAATCCACTGCTTGGGTTGGCATAGTTACAGGATTGTTACAGTGTGAGTGCTATGCCTGCCCTAGGGCAAGTGGCCTGCATAAAACATAAAGGATAGAAGAAGAGATAATGCGTTTTCACCCGCCTGCTTGCCATAGTTGCTTTCTCCTCTGTGATGACCCTCTTCCATACCACCCTGGTTTGCAGCCAGCCAACTAGGAACTGAAAACCCTCTACAAATGGTGAGCCAAATAAACCCTTCCTCCCTTAACTTGTGGGTGTTCGGTATTTTGTTTCAGCAACCAGAAAAGCAACTAAGACAATAGTCTTTGGAAAAACAGAGCCCAGGGCCAAAGTCAGGTTCTATCTGGAAAAAAGTTTCACTACACTAAGCATAATAGATGATCAGTGCCAAGAGTGAGCTAAAAATTGCATGAGAAGACTCATTAATGTGCATTATGTACTTTCTACAAATGCAAATCCACTTTAGAAACTACATAATACAGCAGGTTACATCAACCTAAACCATTTGTGATTATGCAAATGTTATTGACAATTTGAAAGATAAAGGACATCTGTGCAGCAAAATATATAAACTTGTCTTTGAATAAAAGACACTCCTTGCCCAAACAGAACTGTGGTCTAACTACAAATGAAATCTTTCTATAAAAGAACATGTGAGACTGACTGATTACTATTTTCTGCCAGTCTAAAAAATTGCCATGCCAGGAAGGTTTTTTTCCGCCCAACATGTACATAGGTAAAGAGACCCAAGAACAAAACCTAGAGCTTTGGAATAGTTTATTATGGAGGCCTTGAACCTTTCACAACAGTGTATCTTAAAATGTCTGAAATTTGAATATTTTGGTTAAGCATCCAATTACTTACTTCGACTATTCTAGTAGCCTTCCAAAGGTTCCTCTTTAGTCCGTGCTGTGACACTACTGGCAAATGAACAGCCTGCTGTTGAATGCACATTACATTTTCCTACTAACTGAAAGAGTAGAAAAATATAATTTTCTGACCTTATTTGCTTTTGACTGAAATTCCACTGATAATACTGGTAAGTGCCTCTATATCAAAAGTTCTGGAATTCACTTTTATGAGCACATCATTACATTTTATTTTCCAGCCTTTTTTTCCTAAGAGCTTTCGGACTTTTTTTTTCTTAATAGGCCCCATGAAATTTTAGTACCATGGCTATACTAGCGATTTTTTGTGTGCTTTATGTAGGTGTGTTCTGGTGAAAGAAGGATGTGGTAATCACTTGCATGAGGACAAGTTTTTGCTCTCATTGAAAATGCATGATCTCTCCCTTGACTGAGTAAAATCAGGAAATTGAATTTATTATTTAGTATAGTTACTCTGGTGGAGAAAATATTCCTAAATATGGAGAGAAAAATTAAGATTCTAATTTACTAAAACAAGAAGTGTGGAGAATCACTAGCCTAGCAGCTGATGCTCACTGTTAACAACCTTGCTGCGCTATCCTCTTTATGCCAGTGCTGTTCCTTCTTTCCTGTGCTTGATGAGCTGTGGAAAGTACACCAGAAATACTGTAGCCAGAGCCTCATCCTTAGCCTCCTGGCTACCTTGCTGACAGTCTTAGCTTTGATAATATCTGCAACACCTGCAGCGCTTATACTGCACAAGGGTATTCCATGCTTCATGATTTTCTTCCTTGTGTCTCCTTCGTGAAGGGTGGCAGATCCCAAGCATAGAAAAGATGAACAAAAACAATAATAAAACAATGCAAAGTGAATCTATGACAAGATGCAAGGCCAAAGAACTACGTAATTTAGGTTAAAATTCTTTGCTATGGGGCAGGGGGCTGCAGCAGTGACCAAGTGGCAGGACTTAGGGTCATAGGGAGATCAACAAATACAGTTCAAGGTCCTCTCCACTATCGCCTCAACCAAAATTTTACCTTCATATATTTCTGTGGTTTACATTTTGCATGGTTTGCTTGAAAAAATGTGACCACTTAATCCATTCTGAGAAGCTCCTCTGATTTTTAAACTGATTGAATTTGGAAGAATTCAAAGGTGTAATTTTTACTACTGGCACAGTTAGGATAAAGCTATGTAATCAGAAGATACAGAAGTGTCAGAATCAGCCACTGTTGTGACGATCCAAACATCACACCTGTATGGCTGATCCCAAAGATACTCTCTTTGCATTCATTAGAATTGCCTAGAGGGCTTATAAATTAAGACTTTGGATTCAGGAGCTGTGGGTGGGGTTAATTGCTTTGTTAGGCTCTGGTCCTTAATGCCAACATAAGTAAAAGTGGTTTAGAATCAAAAAAGGCAAAAAGCCTAGCTTTTTTTCTGATTCTTTTTTTTTTTTTTTTGAACACTCACATTTTACCTGCTTCAGTTGAGAATTCCTCTTGTTCACCTTCATTTTAGCCTTGGTATGAAAATTAATTGAAATACAGGTGTTATAGAGGAATCAGTAACTCAAATTGTGTTCAGAGTTTGGAGACTATGGGCAATTCTTGTTAAAAGTCAAAAACATCACAGAAACTCAATAAAGTTGCAAATGTTCTGTTTGACACACTTTTATCTATAAGAATATGAAAATCAAAACAACATTATCCTAGGAAATAATGTCTCTTCATCATATTCCATCCTCATACTAATTCAATTTCTTACATTGCTTCATTACCAAATGATATTTTATATATACTTTCATTCATTTGTTATCTATATCTCCTTTTCTCCAAAGTACTAGCTCCAAGAGAAAAAGGACTTAGTTTGCCCACTATTATATCTCTGGAGAGTCTAGAACAATGTTTGGCATTTAGTAAATACTCATAAATATTTGCTAAATCAATGTATGATTAACTGTGGCCTTGCTTTATCTACTTGCACTTCCAATAACATATTGATGGAAGCATTACACTTACAACTGTTCCATTTAAAATTTGTTTTCCTGAATGTAAAATAAGTTTATATCAGAAATGAAAAAACTCAAAGAAACTTAAAGAAAAACATTAAAATTAGTAGTAATCCCATCACCTCTCCACCTGTACTCTGTTGTGTAGGTATATAAACAAATGAGATTATATTACTATATTGTGAATACTCCATTTTGTGAATTCTTTTTTCATTTTGATTCTTAATATGTAGGGGAAATTTCCTCACATTGTTTGACATTTTTCTTTAGTAACATTTTATTGATTTCATAATATTATACAATAAAGACTGAACAGTTTATTATAGCTTTTTTAAAAATGTAGATTGTCTCCAGTTTTTTATAATAAAAAACAATGTAAGGAACATCCTCCTAGGGAAATTTCACACATCTATAGAGATGAATACTGTATCTGAATTTTAAGAGCCACTCTAAGGTTGTATAGGTGGTAATGGTAAGCTATTTCAAAAAGAAAAAGAGGCCATATGGCATTATTGTTAGCATATCTGGACACCTGAGTGAACTCAGCTAACCTTGGTTGTATGGATTTAGATAAGTATTCATTAGTTTGTAAAACCTTGTATATACACTTATATATGCACCTATAAAATTTATAAAAATTATTATGCTGTGATATATGTCTGTTATCTAATTAATATATTCCTGATTTTATCTTTATGAGTTCTTAAGAATATGCCATCTCAAATCATGCTGCTTTGGTTTATTATTTCAAGCTGAAATCACTTGAGGTACTATAATTTCAGGAAGGCCCATTTGGTCTATCTTTTCAGCAGCAAGCTGGGAAGATTCTTACAAAAGAATGTCAAATTCATTTAATTCTATTTATTGCTTAATAATGAATATATTTAAATGTAAAAAGTTAGAGCTGTTCTAAGTTCAATTCACTTAATAAATATTATCTGCATTGCCATTGTTATCATTTTAATTAATCATTTATTTTTGCAGTCCTACTGGGGGTTAATCAGGCCCCCATCACCTGAGCAAGAGTATGATGAAAAATAAAAAGGAAAGAGACAATAATTTAGAATACGAAGGGGATCCAGAGGGTCAGAGCTATTTTCAGGCTAAGAACAAGAATCTTGGAATGTGTCACTCTTTATTGCATGCACACAGCTTTCCCAGGGGGCATGCAGGGAGATCCTGGGAACAGAGGAGTGGAGGACACTGACGCTAACAAGGTCTACTAAGAGGTGAAGCATTCTTATATGAATAAGCCACTGGTTAATGGAAAACTTATTTCCCCCTTGAGTTAATATTTACTTCTATAGAATTTTGTGCAGGAGTCAGAGAGTCCTCAGCTGAAATGTTATCTTGCCTTCGTAGACGTCATAGTGTCATGGGTCACAGAGACCTCTCCAGAGACCAGTGGCATAGGGAGTGCTCTATCTGCATGCAACTGCTGGCTCATCAAGCAAGACCTGTAGGCCTAGGGCAGACTCAGATTTTTAAGGCAGAAAGTCAGTGTACAGATTTGTACCAGCTTAGAGTGGCCTGAACCACAGTGCTAGGGATCAAACTGCATACTAGGCAAGCATTCTACCGGGCCCAGCCTAGTCATTAGTTTTGAAAGTAGAAACATAACTGAAATTTTTATTTCATTCTTAACCCAAGCACATTTAGAGGTTTTATTCTTATTTTATTTTAAAAGGGAGTAAAATTAAACACAACAAAACAGAACAGAATGGGACATAAGAAAGCATACATTTCAAAGCTAGACAACCAGAGATCTTCACTATCTGTCATATTGTCTCTTGTTTTCTTCCAAATGGTTGTCCTTATCTTTGCATATGGAGAGCTCATACTAAATAACATAGCCAATCTTTTCACAAGATGTGTAGTTCACTGGCT
>PVJX010048997.1:0-11254 GCA_004027295.1 Dolichotis patagonum
GTAATAACTGATATGACAGTTACTTAAAAAATGAATATCTGAAAAGAATAGAAACTTCTTGGAGGGAGAAGTTAAAATGGTCAATAAATCAACCATTATAGAATCGATAAAGAGATTCCTAAAAAATGTAATAAAATAGAAACTATTTGATCCAGGTATTACTCTTCTGAATGTCTTCTCAAAAGAGTTAAAATGCCATATTACAATGATATATCCTATTGATGTTTATGGCAGCACAATTTGTAATAGCTAAATTTTGGGAGCAGCCTATATGCTTATTGACAGAGGAATGGATAAAGAAAATGTGATAATTGCAAACAATAAAATACTACTTTGTCATGAAGAGGGATAAATTTAAAGTCATTTGTAGGAAAACTGATTCACTTTGAGACCATAATATTAAATGAAATAAATCAGACCCACAAGCTTAATCATTACAAGGTTTCTCTTATATGCAAAATCCAACTATAAATAAAGATCAAAATAAAGATAGATAATAGAAAATAGAGAGATAGATCCTTTGCACATGGGAAGGAGATGGGAAGATCCTTTACAAGAGTTGGAGAGAGAGAGAAGCCAGAGGAAGGAGGGGATGAAAAGAGAGTTAAGATATGTTACAAACGTGTCAACCCCCAGCAAGGTATGTGATCACTATGTAACACAAACCTGTACAGCACTAATGAAAAACAAAAATTACAAAGAAAGAGACACCTAGGAAATCAGTACAGGGCACTTCTTGGTGCATCTGGGTAGGCCCTGGGGTCTGCCTCCGGCCTCCGGTCCCTGCCCCTTCTTCCTCTGTACTCTGCTTTTAGCTGTCATGAAGTGGGAAGCTTTGCTTCACCACACACCTGTGGTGTGACATTCTCTCACACCTCAGACCCCAGCAGTGGAACCTGCCGACGATGGACAGAAACATTTGAAACTGGGATACAAATAAACCATTTTCTCCTTCAGGCTATGTGTGTGTGAAGCATCTTGTCCCAGCAGCAGAAGGCTGACCAATATACAAAGTATTGACCATTTTCTATGAGCATAAGTCCCCCCTTGAGCCTTAGCTCTAGTAACGATTCTCAGGTCTCTTTCCTTCCTCCTCCTCTACTAACACCATCAGTAAGAAAACGTCTTTGTTGAAGGGGTGGGACAGGCATTTGCCTTCTTCTTTTTAGTTTGGGTCTTCCACAAAGAATGTGCATTCTCCTGATGGTGCTCTGGGTCTGTGCCACAACCTTACCTGATATTCTTTCCCAGGGAGCCTGACCTCAGCACAGGCTAGCACCTGTGTTTTCCTCCCTCTTCACAAAGTTCTTGTTTCCACACTTCCCTCAGCTAAAGCACACCATCTCTACCATTCATATCCACTAGAGTGTGGATTTCTCTGCGAGTCCTATCTGAAACTGCTCAGCCTTCCCTCTTTCCCTCCTACCCAGTCTGCAGCATCTTCATTCCTCAAGGTTAGCTGGTCTAAGTCCTTCTATTCTCAAGCATGACGCTGACAATTACATAGGCTGCATGCTCAAATCTGAGGGGATTTTGCATGTATCTTCATGTGTATGTTTGACACTGTCTCTGCAGTCGATGGGAGACGAGGAAGATGTGTGTCTATTCCCTTCTACACTCACAGCTAAGACCCCTATAGCAAGATGAAGACTAACAGAGGAACAGGATAAAATTGACTTAATGTATGTTTTAAGCAACATGGAAGCATCCACAGGAAAATAAAGAACTACCAAAATAGGTAAACATGAGCATTTCATGCTAGGTTGGATGGAGAGTAGAGAGCTGTAGAGAAATATGATACAGAAAAGGCTTGAAATCACGTGTTGTAGAAAATTGCTCATCAAACGCAAACTCTAAGTGAACATGAAGGGACTGAAGAAAACTAAAGGGGACAGCTGGTGTTTACGGGCAGCAGCTTTGTACCTCGTGCTAGGGACATTTATATGCATGCCCTACTTTCCTCTCACTGCACCCCTCTCAGGCAGGTGTCTGCTGCAGTTAGGATCTGAAGTGCTGCCTGTGCCTGTGTTAAAGGCTTGGTCCTCAGGTGCCTCTGCACAGGTGCCACTATACGGAGGCAGAATCTTTAAGAAGTGAGTCATAGTGAGTGGTCTTAGATCCCTGAGGGAATGCTTTCAGAGGGGATCTGAAAAGCCTGGGTTTTCTCCTCTCTTCCTCTTCTGGCTGTGCTGAGCTGAGCAGTCTGCTTTATCATGCTGACCTCACCATGACATGCTGACTTGCCACAGGCCAAAAAGCAACATGGCCAACTCACCATAGACTAAGACCTCTGCAACCATTAGCAAAAATAAACCTCATAACCTATACAGGATACTTGTTAGGAAACAGAAAGCTGTCTAAGACACTGACATTTTCAGATAGGGATTATTCTCTCCATTTTACAGATGAGGAAACCAATGCCAGGAGCTTAGACAACACTCTTCACAACACTTAGCTAACAGGTACAAGAGCAAGGCTTAAAATTTATGAAGATGAGAAGACTCCGCTCATTTATCGTTCCTAAATTTTTTCATAATAACTTTGACCTAGACATGGAAGCAGAAGAAAGCTATTCCCCAGCCACAGACCTGCGGCTCACTGCACAGCCTGTGCTCCCCCATTCCAAATCCACCCTAATTTTCTGCAGATGACCTTCACTTTCATAGAAATCATCGAGGCTCCTGAATCTGTACGAGGCCACAGATTCAATATCATGCCTGGTTTAACCTTATTTAAACTGAAAACCTGGGGTTTTTTCCTTCTCACTGCTTCTGCTCACAGAGGCAACATTTTAACTATTCCAACTAATAATTTGGGGGGGAGAGAATATAACAGCCATTTCTTGACAAACCAGTGTTGCTTTTGAAAAGAGGAAATTTATAAAACATTAATATATGGAAGTTTTCTTGAAATATTAATAACCGATGCTGGTTTTCTCCTGAATGTGTGTAATGAATATAACTGTCAATAATTAATTATAAGAGAAAAAGGTCCAAATACCAGTTTTCAGTCATTTTATAGGCTTGACTTCCTTCTGTTAACATGGTTAGAAGTAGTAGTGAAAGATTTATATGCTTACCCTCCATTATTATAATTAATTTTGTTTAACAATACACCATATCTGTAAAGCATTAGCAGCCTACTGGCTAGGAAAGCTGAATCCCTAGTCAGACTATAAGTAGTGTGTTTATCTGTAAGATAAACACTTCAAATCATAGTTGTTCTACCAACATTTTTTTAAATTAAGCACTCAGTGTACTGTTCTAGGTAATAAGGACTCATTTATCCATATGTTTAAAGATTAAAGAATGTTTCCTATCTGTCAAGTATAACTATAGGCACAGGGAATACAGAGGTTCCTATGTAATAAAGAATCTGACTAGTCTTTTTTTTTGGTGGCGGGAGGTACCAGGAATCAAACTCATGACCTTGCATTTGATAGGCAGGCACTTATGCCACTGAGCTATACCCTGGCCCCTCTGACTAGTCTTTATGCCTAGTTCATGAGAAATCTTTAAGCCCTTACAATTTCACAAGTGACAGGAGTATCTTTAATCCATCACATGCATGCTGAGTCCCCTTAGACCATGCCTGACTGTATGTTAATCAGGTGACTTGTGGTGGACTCCCAGAGAGTTTAAACTTAGTATGACTCAGGACAGATAACTACAGGATTGGGACTTTGTGCCATGTGATGTCAGCCAATTTTTGTAGAGAAAAGAGCTAAAGACTGAGTTCAACATCATGGGCTTCAATCGATCATGCTCCAAATAAAAACTTTATATGAAAACATGGGAGCCCACAAGGATGTGACAGGCAGGAGGCAAGGATGTGTGTCTCTGAAGACACTGAAGCTTTGCATTTTGACCTTGTTAAGACTACTGCTCTTTCAGATAGTTCTAATCCCTAACATTTTGCTTTAATAAAACAACAGTAAGTGTATTGCTTTTCTGAATTTTTTAGCAAAGTGTTAAACCTTAGAAAGTGGGAAGAATCCTCAGATTTACAGCCAGCTGATCATAAGCAAGGGTGGCCTGTAGACTCTGAACCTCAAAGGACCTCAAGTGTCTGCCCTGAAAGAAGTTTACACAGACTATGTCCTTAACCTATGGACCAAATCTAGATATGTCAGAAGTCACTGCAGAGGTAGACCAGAGAATCCTTAACCACATCAAACTTTTCTTCTAGTCAACAAAGATGGAAAACAAGCACTTAAGGAAATGAGAGTTCCAGCAATGGAGAATCACTGTGAAAGTAGCTTAGCCGGCTCGAAGGGACTCTAGAGGAACAGGGAAAGTGGCCAGGGTGGAGGCCTTACTGACTACAGAGCTGAGACTCCAAGATGAAATGGGAAGCGTGGGGAGTAAGGAGATCCATGTCCTTCCCGTTTTGGGTTATCGTTAAAGAGGACGATCCCCAAAAAGGAAGCCAAAATCAGCAACAGAAAATGTCTGCTTTCAGAATACTATTTGTAAATCTGACCATAAGGTGATATGCCTTCTACTTGAGTCAAATTTTTTCTATTATAAAACTGTGCATAGGGCTTTATGGAAGAGCTGTGTGGACGGGAGGCAGCACAGCCTGAACGGCACCGCAGGTGAAGAAAGGCTACTCAACACTCTGCACAGGGTCCGCTCAGTTGGCTGAGCCCCACTGTATCTGCCCCAGTGATGTGCATACTTTCATGAGTGAATGAACCAACATGAGATCCTGTTAAAATGAAGATTCTGATTCAATTGGTCTAGGAGAAGGACTGAAGTTTTGCATTTCTAATAACTTCTGAGTGGATGCAGAGGCCATGGTTTAGGAACCTCACCTTTTAAGATGAAGTGCTAGCCAAGCACTGTCCAACAGAGAGAAAACAATGGCCACAAATGCAAACCAAACAAGTAATTTTAAATTTTCTGGAAGTCACATTTTTATTTTATTTTTTTAAATTTTATTTAAAAACAAAACAAAACAAATAGAAAAAGGGGTAGCAACAATACAAGATTCCAAGGAAAAAAAAGAAAGAAAAGAACAAAAAATACTAAGAAGTCATTACTTGATAATTTACATACTGTCATCTTGGAAATAGCTGTTCAAGTTACAATGTTAAAACATACAAAGTACACATTCAAGCAATGAGACTGTCAACAGTTCTGCCCCATGATATAACACAAATACAGTAATATGGTCATTCATCTTACACACTTAAACATACCTGCAATTATATTCTTTAGAGCACATTCTTTTCCTCTCTTATTTACAGTAGCAATTGCACACATAGGTTTTATTACTCCTACAGTTCTTATTATTTTTTACACTAGAGACACAATGTGATATTTATAAATATGGTTCTTATTTATTTCACTAATGAGGATAGTTTCAAGTTGCCTCCATTTACCTATGAAGGTTCCAAGGTCATCCTTCTTCATAGCTGAGTAATACTGCATTGTATAAAAATACCACATCTTTTTCAACCACTCTGCAGTTGATGGGCATCGTGGTTGTTTCCAAGTTTAACTATTACAAATTGTGCTGCTATGAACATGGGTGCACATATTTCACTGTGATATGAACTTTTCAGTTCCTCTGGGAAAATACCCAGGAGGGGAATAGCTGGGTTGAATGGAGCTTCCAGTCCCAGTCTTCTGAGAATTCTCCATACTGATTTCCATAGTGGTTGAACCAGTCTACACTCCCACCAACAGTGGAGCAATGTTCCTTTTTCCCCACAACCTCGCCAACATTTGTTATCAGTTGATTTCTTGATGGCAGCTATTCTTTCGGGGTGAGATGAAATCTCAATGTTTTAATTTGCATTTCTCGAATGACCAGTGATGGTGAACATTTCTTCATGTATTTATTTGCCATTTGTATATCTTTATCTGAGAACTGAGTGTTCATCTCAGATGCCCATTTTGGAGAGGGTCTTTGAATTTGGGTGGCTTGATGTTTTCAATTCTTTATATGTTCTTGATATAAGTCCTTTGTCTGAGGGGTTGCTGGCTAAAATTCTTTCCCATTCTGTGGGTTTTCTTTTCACTCTGCTGGTGATCTCCTTTGAAATGCAGAAACTTTTCAATAGTATGCAATCCCAGTTGTTTATTCTCTGAAGCATTTCCTGTGCAGTTTGCATTTTGTTTGTGAATTTTCTGCCTACCCCTATGTCTCCAAGACTTCTACCTACCCTATCTTCCAGTAGATTTAGTGTTTCTGTTTTAACGTTTAGGTCTTTGATCCATTTAGACTTTAGTTTTGTGCATGGTGATAAGCATGGATCTAGTTTCAGCCTTCTGCATATGGAGAGCCAGTTCTTCCAACACCATTTGTTAAAGAGGCTATCCTTCTTCCAGTGAACATGTTTAGCCCCTTTGTCAAATATCAGGTGGCTGAGTGTCTTTGTACTTATACTTGCATCTTCTAATCTGTTCGATTGGTCCTCAGGTCTCTTTCTTTGCCGGTACCATGCTGATTTTATCACTGTGGCTTTGCAGTACAGTCGTAAGTCAGGAATTGAGATGCCTCCTGCCTTGTCTTTATTGCCCAGAATTGCCTTTGCTATTCTAGCAAATTTTTCTTCTGTTTCCAAATGAATTTTAGGAGTGTTTTCTCTAGATCTGTGAGGTATGTCAATGGTATTTTGATTGGGATTGCATTAAATCTGTATAACAGTTTTGGGAGTATGGCATTTTTCACAATGTTGGTTCTTCCTAGCCAAAAGCAAGGAATATCCTTCCATTTTCTAATATCCTCTTCAATCTCCTTTTTTAGTGTAGTATAATTTTCAGCATATAGGTCTTTTACATTCTTAGTTAGGTTGATTCCTAAGTATTTAATTTTTTAGATGTTATTGTGAAGGGTGATATTTCCATAATTTCTCTCTCGGTGAGTTTCTTGTTTGTGTACAAGAATGCTATTGATTTTTGCACGTTGACTTTGTAGCCAGCTACACTACTGAATTTGTTTATTACCTCTAGCAGTCTTTTAATGGAGTTTTTGGGTCTTCTATATAGAGTATCATGTCATCTGCAAATAGTGATAATTTACCTTCTTCCCTTCCTATCTTTATTCGTTTTATTTCTCTCTGTGGTCTGATTGCCCTGGCTAGTGTTTCCAGAACTATATTGAAGAGGAGTGGTGACAGTGGACATCCTTGTCTTGTTCCTGATTTTAAAGTGAAATCTTTCAGTTTTTGTCCATTTAGTATAATATTGGCTTTTGGTTTGTCATAGATGGCCTTCATAAAGTTGAGGTAGACACTATGTATTCCGAATTTTTGAAGGGTTTTTATCATCAACATATGTGGACCTTATCAAAAGCTTTTTCTGCATCCATTGAGATGACCACGTGGTTTCCGTTTTTGGCTCTGTTGATATGGTGTATCACATTTATTGATTTCCATATGTTAAACCATCCCTGCATTCCTGGAATGAACCCCACTTGGTCATGTTGTATAATTTTCTTGATGATTTGTTGCATTCTATTTGCCAGTATTTTATTGAGAATCTTTGCCATCAGTGTTCATTAGTGAGACTGGCCTATAGTTCTCCTTTTTGGTTGGGTTTTTCTCTGCTTTTGGTATGAGAATTATGCTTGCCTCCAGGAATGATTTAGGGAGGACTGCTTTCTTTTCAATTTAATTAAAGAGTTTAAGGAGTATTGGCATCAAATCTTCTCTAAATTTCTTGTAGAATTCAGCTGTGAATCCATCAGACCTGGGCTTTTCTTTGTTGGTAAATTTTTATTACATTTTCAATTTCAATAGCTGATATTGGATTATTCAAAATTGCTATATCTTCTTGGTTGAGTTTTGGTAGTTCATATGTTTCTAGAAATCTGTCCATTTCCTCTGTGTTTTCCTTTCTGTGTGAGTAGATTCTTAAAGTAGGTGTTCATGATCTTTTGAATTTCCATGGGATCTGTAGTAATTTCCCCCTTTTTAGTCCTTATTGTGTGAATTTGGGTTTTTTCTTTCTTTTTCTTTATGAGGTTAGCTACAGGTTTGTCAATTTTGTTTATTCTCTCAAAAAATGAGCTTTTTGATTCATTCTTTGTTTTGTTTTTTGTTTTTAGTTTCGATTGCATTGATTTCTGCTCTAATCTTTACTATTTCTTCTCTTCTATGAGCTTTGGGTTTAACTTGATCTTCTTTTTCTAGTAACTTGAGATGGAGCATTACGTTGTTTATTTGTGCTCATTCTATTTTCTTGATATGACTATTTATTGCTATATATTTCCCTCTTAAGACTGCTTTCATTGCATCTCACAGAATGCAATAGGTTGTTTCTGCATTTTCATTAAATTGTAGGTATTGCTTTATTTCTTCCTTAATTTCATCGGTAGCCCACTGGTTGTTCAAAAGGTTGTTGTTTAATTTCCATGTATGCGTGCAAGTTTTGCAATTTCTTTTGCCATTAATTTCCAATTTCAGTGCACTATGGTCAGATAGTATGTATGGGATAATTTCAACGCCTTTGCATTTACTTAAGAATGTTGTATGGAATAATATATGGTTTATTTTGAAGAATGTGCCGTGTGCAGCTGAGAGGAATGTGTATTCTGGCGTGGTTGGGTGGAACACTCTGTAAACATCTACTAAGTCCAGTTGCTCACAGGTATGATTCAGTTCTGTTATTTCTTTGCTGACATTTTGTCTAGTAGATCTATCTCTTTGTGACAATGGGCTGTTAAGGTCCCCTGTAATAATTGTGTTCTTATGTATTTGGTTTTTTATATCCTTTAGTATCTGTGTTATATAGTTGGGTGCTCCTGTGTTTGGTGCAAATATATTTATAATTGTTAGTTCTTCTTCTTGAATTTTTCCACTTACAAGTATGTACTGACCTTTTTTGTCTCTTTTAATTATTTTAGGTTTGAAGTTCACATTGTCTGCAAATAGAATAGTTACCCCTGCTTTTTTCTGGGTTCCTGTTACATGGAATACTGTTTTCCATTCTTTGACTTTTAATCTATGAATTTCCTTATGGGTCAGATGTGTTTCTTGTATGCAGCATATTGTGGGATCATGTTTCTTAATCCATTCTGCCAACCTATTTCTTTTGATAGTTGAATTGAGGCCATTTACATTTATGGATATCACTGATATATACTGGCTCAAGTTTGTCATGTTATGTTCCAATAGTTTGCTTTCTGCTTTTCCCCCTCATTTAATTGCTTGTCCTACCTGGTGGTTTCTTTCTGCTGTTCTGGGGGTTGTGGTCATTTTTGTCTCTGTATAGTATGTCTTTCAACACTCTTTCTAGGGTTGGTTTGGTGGACGTAAATTTCTTCAGTTGTTCTTTGTCATGGAAGCATCTTATTTCTCCATTAAATTTGAATGAAAGTTTTGCTGGGTACATCAGTCTGGGTTGGAAGCTGTTTTCTTTCAGGGCTTGAAATATCTCATTCCACTCATGTCTTGACTTGAGGGTTTGTGCTGAAAAGTCTGCTGCGATTCTAATGGGCTTTCCTCGATAGGTGACTTGTGTTTTTCTCTAACAGCTTTTAGTATTTTGTTTTTATGTTGTATGTCTGAGATCTTAACTATTATGTGTCTGGGTGTAGATTTATGTTGGTTGTGACTGTTTGGCATTCTGTATGCCTCACTTATCTGCATATCAGATTTTTTCCCCATGTTTGGAAAGTTTTCTCCTATTATTTCTGTGAATATTTTACATATGTCATTTTATTGACTCCAGCATCTTCACTAATGCCTATTAATCTTATATTGTTGCTCTTGGCATCATCTTGAAGCTTCTGGATTGTCATTTCATGCTGCTTTGTTATTTTTAAAAGTTCTGTGTTTTCATGATCACTAATTGCACTCCTGTCCTCAAGGTCCAAGATCTTATCCTCAGCTTCATTTCAATGGTTTTGCATGCTTTGGATCAAATTTCTTGTTTCTTGGATGTCTCTTTCAGTTTGTTTCATGAATTCTGCTTTTTTTCTACATTGTTCATTCAAGGTTTTAATCAGCTTCCCATGTTACTGTACTTTTTTCTCTATTTCTTCTTTAGCTGTGCTCAGCAACTCTTTACTAAAATTGTTACTTCTATCTTTATCTGGGAGAGTACTTCTAATTTGATTTCCTCTATGGCCTTGCAGAGTTATTTTTTAATTTCATTTGCTATTTTTTCAGACATTCCTGGTGTGTTACCTTTGGGGTCCTCTATTTTAGTGTCTCCTGTATTTACACCTGTTGCACTGGATGTTTGAGGTTGCATTCTGCCTTTTCTTTTTGCCATTTTCCTCTTTTGAGTTAGTGTTTGGTTCTTCAGACCCATTAGTGTGAACTGTTGGTAGTGTGTATCTTGGTGTCCTACTGCAGGGTTGATGTTTGTCCAGTTGCTGGATCCCACATTGAATAGGTGGGTCAGTCACCTGGTTCTGTGCTGCAGGGCCTGTTGGGTGAGTCCTGTATTCTTCCTGGGCTGACAAGTTTAGTAGTATTGATGTAGGTCAGCTTTAGTTCCTGCTAGTACTTTATCTTCAGGTTATTCCAGGTCATCAAATCTCCCTGTCTATAGTGTTTGTGATGGCTGAGGCCCTACTGTGTCCCTATTGTGTGCCTGTGTGTCTCATAAGCCCTTTTGATTTTCTTCAAGTTGGGGGAGTACTTTTTGACACACTCCTCAGTTGTCCTGATGTTTTCTGTTGTAGGAAGGGGTCACCCTCACTCTTGTCAGACTTACCAATGTCTTACAGTTACTTGGAGGGAGCTTTATTACTGGCCCTATTTAGCTACTGTACACCTCTATTTTCAGGGGCATACTCACTGCACTGATTGGAGCCAGATCTTGTTATGGTGAGACCGTCACTTAATCTCCCTTCAAGGTAGCACAGATAGTCCACTGTAGACCAGTGGTCCTCTGGGCACAGTTCCAAGTTTTCCCGGTGCACGCTGGGATTCCACTGCCACCTCTGCCTGAGTGCCCACAGCCACGGCCCAGGGTGGGATCCTGGTGAGCCAACTGCCTGGGGTTCGCCAAGCAGTCCAGCTAGGTCCACCCAATCCCTCTGGTGGGCCTTGGGGTGTTTTCAGATGTGGGTTGTGGTCTTAATGCCTGGGCACCAAGTTTGGAGTAGTCCCATGTGCATTGGAGATCCACCAGCCGTTGGAGCTTGCACAACCACAGCCCAGGGTGGGTTCCCGGCCAGCCAGCTGCCTGGGGTTCACCGAGCAGTCCCGGAAGTCACATTTTTAAAAAAGTAAAAACACTACTTGGATATGTAAAAATTTTACTTAATCTAATATGTTCAAAATAGTATC
>PVJX010048998.1:0-11263 GCA_004027295.1 Dolichotis patagonum
TTCCTTCCTTCCTTCCTTCCTTCCTTCCTTCCTTCCTTCCAGGGATCAAACTCAACGACCACCCATTTGCAAGGCAGGCGCTTATGCCACTGAGCTAAATCCCCAGCCATTCCACTTGTATTTTCAATATGAAATTTAGGTCAGCTTGTCAGTGTGTGACACACAGAGGTGAGGATCTTGTTGGGATTGAATTGAAGCTGTAAATGAGGGATAATTGCAGTTTTCCCAGTATTATGTGTTCTTGTCCATAAGCATGAGACATTTATTCACTTATTTAGGTTGTCTTTGTTTTAGTCATCTATAGTTTTTTTTGTATACGGTCTTATGCTTTTGTTAAATTTATTCCTAAATGTATTATTCTTGTTGATGATGTTATATATGGAAATGTTTGCTCATTTCTTTTTGACATTGACTAAGAGTGGGTGGTATCTTGATACATTGTTTCAGCTAGCTTTGAAATTAGAAGCCTCCAACAGTCATCCCCCAACCCCAATTTGGAATTGCCAATGTGTGTCACCTTCCTAGCTTTAAAAACTTTTGGTCTTGGATTTTGCAATCTTTGCAGATTCATTTGTTCTAATACTGTTTTAATGGATTCTTCAGTAATTTACATATATGAGATTATATCTTCTGTGACTAGATACCATTTTGCTTCCTTTCAGTCTGAATGCCTTCTATTTTTCTTATGTATTCCTGGCGTAAATTCTAGTACAGCTAAATAGAAATGGGAAAACTGACTTTCTTGTCTTGTTTTTAATCTTAGGTGGTAGTATTTATTGGGCAATCTGAGTTCTCTTGGGCTCTCTAAAAGTGTGTCCAGTCTCTTCTTTTCCTCCTCCCTCCCTCCCTCCCTCTCCTTTCCTACCTTCCTTCCTCCCCCAGGACTGGGGAATGAACTCACTGTACTCTACCACTAAGTTACATCTCGGTCCCTTTTTAAAAAATTTTAGACAGGTTCTTGTTCAATTGCCCACTGTAGATTACTGTATCTGTACTACGTTCTTTTTTATTGTCAAGTAATTTATTATATGGATCTTGCCATATTAATTCATCAGTTGATGGATCACAGCTCGCAGCATCACAGTTTTGCTGAGCTTCTTGAATCTATGGGTTAAAAAGTTTTCTTGGGCTGGGGATTTAGCTTAAGTGCCTGCTTTGCAAGCAGGCAGTCATGAGTTCAATCCCCAGTACCCCCCCCCCCAAAAGTAAAAAGTTTTCTTTTGGAAGATTTTTCTTTAATTTGTTATTTAGCCATTTCTCTACTTTCTATCATTTGGGAAATGCAGCTTCTAGTCTGTTAGATCATTTGTTGTGCTACAAATCTCTATCCCTTTTTTGTCCCCTTTTTTCTATTTTGCAGTCTAGGTGACTTAATCGCTTCAGTAAATTTCAGTTTATGTTTGGTTTCAGCTGTGTTAGGGATGTGACGGGCTTGTTCCTTCTGTCAAACTTTGGGGTCTGAACACTAGTGGAATTTTTCAGGCCAACCATTCTGCATCACAGCTGCTTATTCTACTGAAGTCTTAGGGAGCATAATTGGATGATAGTAGGAACTAGTTTTCTTTTTGGGCTCTTCTCGATTCTAGGCTGCTCTTAACTCACTTATTGTAAGTTTGGCAGGCCTGGCTAGGCTTGATAGTACATGTCTAATTCTAGCACTCTGGAGGTTTAGACAGGAGGCTTGCAAGTTCGAGGTCAGCCTGGACAATTCCCAGAAATAAAAAGGGCTGAGCCTTTAGCTCAGAGCTCCCAAGGCTCAATTTGGGGTGAGGGGGACACTTGAGAGGTTTGGCAAGTTTCTAGGTACTCCAAAGAAATACGTTTATCTATAGCTACCTTTTCCTTACTTCCCTGTGTCTTTGGGCATTGTAAAAAGTTAAAAGCAGTAGCAGTTTCTAGTCAACCAGAGAGGGCTGATCCTACTCCAAAATTCAGTTCATTTAGATTTATTTGCACCCAGAGTTCTTCACTGCCTTTTAAGAAATATACTTACTGCTCTTTCATTGTTGTAGCAGAAATGCAATTTTTCTGTGATCTTTCACATTGTACCTAGAAGTGGAAGGTCCTCCATTGAAGGATATTTGAGTAAGGTCAAGACACAAGACTAAACTGAGTAAGTACTAAATAATCTAGGCACTTTTATATCCATTACCTTCATTAATGTTTTCTTCCTGAAATAAACAACTGTATTAATGTTACTTCTCTATGAAGCTAAACAGTGATACAACCACATGAATCTATACTGTTCAAGAACATGTGACAAATTCATGTGATGGTTGCTTTTTTGTATTTGAGATAAAGTTTTATACAAACATTGATTTTGAGAAAGCATTTAAAAATGCTACATTAATAATGATGAGTTGGTGTTGGAAATGTATTAAATTGGACTAAAAAAAAGGTAAGATTTGTGTGGTTGGATCATTGTTTACCTTAATAGGGAAGTAGCATTAATACAGTTATTTTAGGAAGAAAACATTATTAGCGAAGGTAATAGGTGTAAAAGTGCCTAGATTATTTAGTACCTAGTCAGTTTACCCTTATTTGTGTTCTGGTGCCTAAAATGTTCACTGCCCTGATGGCTTTTTGACATCTTCAGTTGGATTTTTAAAAACACTTTTGGTGGCACATTCTTGTAATCCCAGTATTCCTGGAGGATCAGAAGTTCAAGTCCTGCCTGAGGGACTTAGCTGCTATCCTGTCTGAAAATAAGAAGGGAAAAGGAAATATAGCTTAGTGGTAGAGCACCTCAGGTTGTTTTGTTGTGTGGTTTTTTTGAGACAGGGTGTGACTGTGTAGTCCAGGCTGGCCTTGAACTCATTATGTACCCATATACTGGCCTAGAAGCTGCAGCAATCCTGCTTCAGCCTCCTAAGCACTGGGATTGGATTACAGGCTTGCACCAGTATGCTCAGTAGCACCTTGGGTTTGATGTCCAGTATTATGAACAAAACAATAAAACAAAAGCAACAGCAAAAAAACCTTTAAAGTATAACTTTTCTACTTCTCAATTCAAGGTTGCTTTGCTATGAACTATTGTACACTATAGTTGAGAAGAAGGGGAAAACTGGTTGCTACAATGTTTTTTAAACAGTTATATACTGTGGGTCACATGCACTTTCAATCACATTTTTTTTTATTTTAGAAAAGTTAGTGGCAAATTCTTTACATTGAAAGTGAGTTTTTCCACTTTAAAGCTGAAAAATCATCTGGCAACAACATTATGAATATACTAAAAATGTATAATGTGTTTAAGATGTTACTATGTTTTATGAATTTTATCTAATACACAAAACAGAAATTAGCTGACAGTTTGTATTTCCTATCTTATTGTGATTCCTAGTTGTAATGGACATGTTTTTGCATTATTGTCAGTTAGTACATGGATTTTAAAAATTGAGTTTGTTTTTAAAATACTTAAAGGAAAATGAGCATTATGCAGCATGCATTTTGATTTAATGATAAGAAATTTTATTTTGTTTTTTAAATGAAAAACTAAAAAGGATAGAATGTTGATAAACTGCTTTTGAGAACCTTTATAGGCTATAGTGAGTGTTTTAAGGAATGGCTCATAAAATCTGACATGTTGCTTAGTTTCAAAAACATTCCCCCCCCTTCTTTGAGTCTTGTTTACATGGATAGTCTTTATTTTTTATTTTCTTTAACCTCTCCTGTCTCTCCAGTCTTGTTGCCAACAATTTTGAAGTCAGCTCCCATATTGCCTCATTAGACTCAAATGAAAACTTCAATGTTGTTGTTAAAGAGGAACCTCTAGATGATTATGACTATGAACTTGGCGAGTATTCAGAAGGGGTCACCGTGAAACAGGAAGAGACAGATGAAGAAACGGATGTATACTCAAACAGTGATGATGATCCTATATTAGAGAAACAACTAAAGAGGCACAATAAAATGGATAACCCAGAGGGTGATCACTCGCCTTTTAAATGGCTACCAAGCAGCCCATCAGGTGTTGCTAAAGCTAAGATGTTCAAATTAGATGCTGGAAAGATGCCAATAGTCTATTTGGAGCCCTGTGCTGTCACCAAAAGCACAGTGAAGATTTCTGAATTGCCTGATAACATGCTTTCCATGTCTCGAAAGGATAAATCTATGTTGGCAGAACTGGAGTATTTACCTACAGACATTGAAAATGCCAATGCAACTGGCTTCTGCTTAGGCAAGGAATCAGAAAGTGGTCTTGGTAAACATTCACCTGATCTTAGAGTGGCACAAAAATATCCTTCACTTGAAGAGCCTCAGTGGAAATATCCTGATATATTTGACAGCATTAGCTCAGAAAGAATCCTTGACAGTTCAAAGAGTTCTGCTGGGGACTCATTTTCAGGAAAAGAGGATTTGGGCAGAAAGCGAACAACTGTGCTTAAGGTTGCAGCAACCTCAAAGACTGAGAGTGCTAACCACAATGCCTCTCCAAATGTCCATGGAAAAAGAGGAAGGCCTCGAAAATTGAAACTCTCTAAGGCAGGACGACCACCTAAAAACACAGGAAAATCTTTAACTTCTACTAAGAACACCCCTATAGGCCTTGGAAGTACCTTTTCTGATGTGAAGCCTGATTTGGAAGATGTGGATGGTGTTCTCTTTGTTTCCTTTGAATCAAAGGTAAGATTGTAATTAAAAATTAAAAGCATTCTTTCTGAGGCTAATTAGTTATTGAATTGTATATAGGCTGATTATTAACTGGGATCTGGTTTTGTGAATGTGTTACTTGGTGAGGGTGTATTTGGTGAGGGTGTTTTGGGAGGGGATTAAGAGATGTCTTTATAATGTTTGGGAGGATTGCTAGAGATGTCTTTGTAATGTTTGATTTAATTGATAAGTATCACTTCAGGAACTTTGAATAGATTTTCTAAAAATACATCTTTTTAGATCCCATTTTGTGATTTTCACAGTGCGTAAAGCTAATTTTATTTTTAAACTTCAGGTTTTTCTGGAATTTTTATCATTTATAGACTTTTAAAAAGCATAGAAATACATGAAAAGTTCATTGATTGTTGGAATATCCTATCCTCCCCATCCCTTGGTCAGTAGTAGTAGAGCACTATTGGAAAACCAAATAGTAGCCTTACTAACTGTGCTGTCTTACACATTGATAATCTCTGTTTATCGTACTCTCCAAATAGCTATTTTTAGACTTTTATAACAACCTAGTCTTTCTAAATTGTTTAGACAGATGTTTAATTTTTCTACCAGTTCTTTACTTTCTTTCTTTTAGCTGCCAAGTACGCTGTCTTTATAGACTCTTGAGAAAACAGCATGCAAATTGTTATAAATAGTTTGAGGTTGGCTGAGTATGACATTCAAATTTGTTCTTTTCTAACCATCTTCTTTGCTAGAGATCAAACTCAGTGCATCAAACATATTAGGCAAGCACTCTTATCACTGAACTATACTCACATCCCTGATGTTAAAGTAATGTTAATATAGACCATTTAGAAAATATTTTTTAGAAAAAGTAAAATAATTGTTGTCAATGTAAACATTATGGTATATTTCTCTTGGGCTTTTTCTTTTTAAATCCTGGTTTACTTAGAAAGTTTAGAATTATAATTATCTGTGTTATATTTTTATTTTTAATATATAGGAAGCTCTAGACATTCATGCAGTTGATGGAACAACAGAAGAACCCTCTAGTCTTCAGACATCAACCACAAATGACCTAGGTATTGCATGATAGTATAAAATGAGATATATTTCTGATTTAGACTACAGTAGTGGAATACACCACATCAGTTCTCTGTGTTGCATAGCATTTTGTTTTGTCATTATTTTGTGAATAGGTTGCAGAGCAAGAATTTCTCAGTTGGAAAAGGAATTGATAGAGGATTTGAAGTCCTTACGGCACAAGCAAGTGATACATCCTGGTCTTCAAGAAGGTAATACTCTTTAAAACATACCTCAATTTTTTCTTTTATTTTTCTTTTGTCTATCCTCTTTTCCTCTTCCTCAGTTCTTTTTATTTTCTGTTTTTCTCCTTTCTTTCCATCCTTGATTTTCTTTTAGCACCTCTCAATTTGCATTTTTCTTTTTACCTCCACAGATCTTCCCTTTAAAATAAAAACATATCTGGGTCCTTTATCCTAATAGCTTATGTATAGGAAAAAAAATGTATGAGGTAAGAAAGTGATAATTTCTATGTTCATTTTTATCATTCATACAGAATGGTACCCCTCCCCCTCACTCATCATTTTACCTTTGGTTGCTTTTGTTTATGTGTTTTGCTTTTGGAGGAATGGGTCCTATTTGTCCTTATGTACCTAGTAATATATTTGTATAAAATATACAAATATTCTTCTGTGAAATAAACAGAAGAAACCAGGCTCAGGGCACATACCTGTAGCTGCAGCACTTGAGACTAGAGCAGGAGAGTCAGAGTTTCAGGCCAGTCTGGCCTACATAATGAGACATTGTCTCAAAGAAAAATACAAAACAAAACAACACACAACAGATTACACCTTTTCTCTTGTATAGAAACAAACATACTTTATATATTTTATACACTGCTGGAGATGTATGATTTTATTATTTATTTTTTATTATTTTAAAGGGTAAAACCAAACCAAACCAAACAAAACAAAACAGAATAAAGCCAATCAAACCAAAACAGTGAAAGTGGTACAGGACTTCCAAACAAGATAATAGGAAATAAAAAAAACAAAAACAAACAAAATAAGAGGAAATCAACAGTGGCTGCATTTCTTTTGTTATCTTCAAAATAGCAGCCCAGGGGCGGAGGATTTAGCTCAGCAGCATAAGCGCCTGTTTTGCAAGCTCTGGGTCTTGAGTTCGATCCCCTGTACAAAACAAAAACAAAAATAAAAACAAAATAACCCCATACCATCCGACAGTAAAATCAAACAAAACAAAACAAAACAAAACAATGAAAGCAATATAGGACTTTTATATAAGATAATAGGGAATTAATGATGGTTACCACCTTAAGAAGGAAATCCCCCATAGTTGCTATGTTGTATATTGTTATCCTTAAATACTCAGACTGCTATCTTTAGGCCTGTAAAGTCAATCAGACTGTGCAGGCATTAAGTTGTTTTTTTTATTTCAGAAGCTATCATCTCAGCCTGTGCTTCTCCGAATCAGTCGGTTACTTACAGGGAAGGAGGGAGGGAGGGTGTGTGTGTGTTAGTGTGTGTGTGTGTGTGTGTGTGTGTGTGCGTGCGCGCACACGCACGTGCGTGTGTACTTCTTGTCTTCTAGCCTGCGTGCCAGCTGGCTCATAGGAAGGAGTTAGTTACTTCTTCTTGGTTCTCTTTCCAGCCCACATGGCTGCCTCTGGCTGGTAGGAAGAAGCTGGCTTCTGGCCCACATGGCTGCTGCTGGCTCCTAAGATTTTAATTAGTTCTTTTTTTTTGTAATAGATTACTTTGACCTTGATTATATTACTTCTTCCTTTTTTTAAAAAAAAGATAATGAAGTCTGTAGTTAGATTTCCTTCTGTTTGCATCATAATAAAAGGTTGTAGACCATGCCCCAATTTTTAGTATATTACATTTGTGATTTTAGATTTGGGGCCAGAGATTTAGCTCAGCAGCATAAGCGCCTGCCTTGCAAGCATGCAGTCATTTTGATCCCCGGTACCAAAAAAAAAAAAAGACTTCAGGTTTGCTTCTTGGGGGATTATTAGGTTTTGACTCAGTTTTCTTTTTAGAGGCTGTTTAGCTATTAATAGTACATAGTAGATCACTTAGCTGAGAGGCTAAACATTAGAAGCTCTAAAACAAAAGGTTGATTTATAAATGATCGTTTAATTATTAACTCAAAGGGTAATGTTGAGGAATGCTGGCCATAATAGTTGGTAGTTTGTGTGACACTTATGATATTTGAATATGCAAATCCTATTCTCAATCCAAGTGATAAGGACTAGATACTATAAATTATAGTGGATGGTTACTTCACAGTAGTCCTGCTAATCACAATATTTGCTATTACTTATCGGCGTTCATATGTGCTATTTTATTTACATGGTCTCTGACTTTTCTGTATTAATTAACCTACCTACTATTGCCCCCATTTATTTTTGTTACATACTGTACTTAAAATTTCTTTTTTATGAAAATAATGTAATTTAATTTAATTTAAAATTGATTTTATTTGTATACTTTGATATACATAAAGGTCACATTGATCGTAGGGAATTTGTACATGTGCATGATTTATCTTGATTCTTTTTTCCCCATTCTCTTTCCCTGCCTTCAGCCCTTCTTTCTTGCCTTTACAAAAGCTTTGTTTCCATTTTTTTCTTTATATTCTCTTTTTTTGTACCTTTTCCCTTTCCCTTCTCCTCTCCTGTAGTCCCCTTCACATTTGAAAATTTCCTTCTTGCTGCCCAATAACTATCATTCATTTTGGTCCTTATTTTAGTTTTTCACCCAAGAGAAGCGATGAGATATTTAAACATACCTGTTGATTTATTTCACTTAAAAGCATAGTGTCAAGGTGCATTCATTTACCTAAAAATGTCTGAATTTTATCCTGTATTCTCCTTTTTGAATCCTTCTCTGGTATTAATTTCTTCCCTTTCAGTTTCATTAGAGTTTGAGGAGTAATAGGATTAGATCTTCTCTAAATGTCTTGTGGAATTCAACAGTGAGTCTATCAGGAACTGGGCTTATCTTTCCGGTAGTTTTTAAATTACTTCAGTTTCAGTGACTGATACTGGATTATTAGGAATTTTGATGTCTTCTTGATTCAGCTTTGGTAATTCATATGTATCAAGGAATCTGCTCATTTCTTCTGCATTTTCCATTTTAGAGAACAGGTTCTCAAAAGCATTGATGATCTTGGGGATTTCTTCAGGATCCATTGTGATTTCACCTTTTTATTCCTAATTGCATGGATTTGAATCTTTACTTTTTTTTTTAAAGTTTGACTAATGGTTTGTCTATTTTATGTAATCTTTCAAAGAACTAACTCTTTAATTCATTATTTGTATTGTTTTCTTAGTCGCAGTTGCATTAATTTTTGCTCTGATCTTTATAATTTCCTCCCTTAATGTGTGCTTTGAGTTTAACTTGTTCTTGTATTAGAAGCTTGAGGTTCAACCCTTGGTTAATTATTTGAGCTTGCTGTGTTTTTCTGATACAGAAATTCACCACTATAATTTTCTCTCATAGGGCTGCTTTCATTGCCTCTCATAAGTTCCAGTATGTTGTATTGGCATATTATTTAATTGTAGAAACTTATCTAATAATTTCTTCTTTGATTTTATCTCTGACCTATTGGTTGCTGTTTCTGTGTGTTTATGGAGTTTTTGTGGTTTCTTTTGCTATTATTTCCAGTTTTATTGCACTATGATCTAGTAATATGCATCGGATAATTTCAGTTCCTTTGCATTTACTCAGGCATGTTCTGTGGGCTAGTATGTGGTCTGTTTTCAAGGATGTCCTGTGTGTAACTGAGAAGAGCATTCTGTTGTGGGTTGGAACACTCCGTAGGTATCTATCTACTAAGTCCATTTATTCAGAGGTTTGGTTCAGCTCTGATTCTTTGTTGATTATTTGTATAGTTGCTCTATTTGTGACAATGGGGTATTGAGGTCCTCCATTACAATTGTATTAGTGCTTATTTGATTTTTTCAAGTCTATTAATGTTTATTTTATATATTTGGGTGCATTGGTATTTGATGAATATATAATTTTTGTCTCTTACTGTTGGATCCCGTTACAAGTATGTAATGATCCTTCTTTATTCTGATCAGCCTTAGCTTGAAATCTAAATAGAATAGCTTTTTTTTTTTAGGTTCTTGTTTCATGCAGTATTGTTTTCCCTCCTTTGACTTTATAATTTTTTTTTTGAGTTAAATGTGTTTCTTATATGCAGAATATTGCTGAGGTAGCTTGCTTGCTTTCTTGCTTGCTTCCTTCCTTCCTCTCTGTTTCTCTCTCGCGCTCTCTTTCTTAGATAGGATCTCACTGTGCATTTTAGGCTGGGCTTGAACTTACTTATGTAGCCTAAGCTGAGCTCAGACTCACAACAGTCCTGTCTCAGCCTCTGGAGTGCTGTAATTACAGGGGTAAGCCACCACACCCAGCTCTTGGGTCTTGTTTCTTGATCCATTCTACCAATGTTTCTTTTCTTTGATGAATTGAGACCATTTACATTGGCATTTGTAACTGATATGTATTGATTTATTCTTGTGATATGATTTTCCTGTTGTTCCTGATTCCCATTCATTCCCCTCTGTTTAATTGCTTGCCTTGCCTAGTAGAGTCATTCTGTTGGGATTCGTGAAATTGTTTTTTTCTATATCTTTTAGAACTTTTTGGAGTCCTGGTTTGATGGTCATGAATTTCTTCAGGTGTTCTTTATCAAGGAAATATCTTATTTCTTCATGGCTCTGAAGGATAATTTTATGGGTTACATTAATTTGGGTTGGAGGTTGTTTGCTTTTAGGGCTATCTTCAGACTGTCCTTGACTTCAGGGTTTAGGTTGAGAAGTCTGCTGTGATTCTGATGGCCCTTCCTTTATAGGTTATTATTTTTTTTTCTCTTAACAGCTTTTACTACATTTTAATACTTTGTTCTTGTGTTGAATTTCTGGCATCTTTATTATTATGTATTGCTGTAGTCTCCCCCATCCCCCAATCATGGCTAATTGGCATTGTGTATGGCTCACTTAAATGTATATCAAATTCTGTTTCTATTCTTGGGACGTTTTCTGTCATTATTTCCGTGAACAGGTTTTTTATGGCCTTTGTGCTATCTTTTGATTTTTTTTTAAATTTTATTTAAAGAGAAAAAAAAAGCAATATAGAAAAAAGGGTAGAAACAATACAGAACCTCAAAAAAAACCGTAAGTCACTAGTTGGCAAACTACCTACTCTCCTCCCAGAAATAGCTGTTCATGTTACAAAATTAAGGCATACAAAGTGAACACATAGTGAGGCTGCAAACAGTTACAAAAAAACCAGGATGGAATAAAGCCAATTGAGACAGTATAGTGAAATTGGCACAGAGCATCACAGCAGGTCACCAGGACAACAGTAATAGGCAACATTGTATATCTTGTTGTCTTCACAATAGTTGTTCTTCTACTAGGTACAGCAAAATCAAAGAAATACACAACATTATAGAACACATCAACACAGAGTATTGAATAGAGCAGCACCATTACTCAGGACAAAGCAAAACGGCGATAAAAATATCTGCCTTCAGAGATAGTAGAAGGAAACTCCCCCGACTTGCTGTACCAAACATGGTCACCTGCTAAGAGATACCCAGATCC
>PVJX010048999.1:0-11259 GCA_004027295.1 Dolichotis patagonum
ACATAGCCAATCTTTTCACAAGATGTGTAGTTCACGGGCTCCCACTTGCTAAGGGGGGGAGGGACACGGGACAGGGGACAGGACGACATGAGATGTTCGATTCTCAGCTCGCGCCACACATCCACCCCCCACAGAGGGGAGGAGCTCCTTGTTCTCCCAGCACCCCTAGTCAACCACAGAGTGCAGGTCCCGAGGCCCCAGGGTCTCTCCCCTGCAGGCCCCCCAAAGTCCGCCATACTCACCTGCTATTTCTTTCTGATGAATTGACCATTCCATTTCCAAAGTTCTGAAATGGCCAACAAACCACAGAAACAATTCTCTTTAGGCTCCTGTTTGAGACCAGCAGCTATAGCAATCTTCTGGCCTTGCTTCAGGGCCAATTATTGCCCATTTATAAATTTGGAACAATGTCTTGTTCAAGTCCTTTTTCTTTCTCTTTTTTCCCTCTTCCTCTCCTTCTTCCTCTCCCTCTCCTTCTTCCTTTTCTAAATAGTATTGAGGACAAAACCCAGGGCTTATGCTTGCTAGGCAAATTCTCTACAACCAAGCTACATTCCCAGCCCTGGCCATTTTTAAATTGGGCTGTCTGCTTTGCTGTTATTGAGTTGTAGGAGCTCTTTACCTATTTATTCTAGGTATCAATTCCTTATCACATACATGATTTCCATATCATTTTTTCTTATTTTGTAGAATGTCTTTTCAATCCTTGGTAGTATTCTTTGATGCACAAAAGTTTTTTTGTTTTGCTCAGTGCTGGGGACTGAGCCCAGAGCCTCACACATGCATGCTAGGTGAGTGCTCTATCTCTGAGCTACACCCCCAGCACCCCACCCTTGCTTTAAAAAAAGTTTGTTTTGTTTTTGAGACAGAATCTCAGTGATTGCCCAGGCAGGCCGGGAAACTGTGATCTTCCTGTCTCAGCCTCTTGAGTAGCTGGGATTAGAAGCAGTAATCCCAGCAATATTTTGAGTCCCCACCAAAAAAAAAAAATCCAACACAAGGATGGTTTTACCATTCATCAAGAAATGCAACACAGTATTATATCTAGCTTATTTTGCAATTGCTAGCTCTTTGACTCACAATGTGTACTCAAATTTCACTATATTCTTACACATACAACTGGGATATAATCGAGAATCACTGAAATCCTGACCAGACAGGACCATGACTTTCTCACAGACCCCTGGGATTTTTGTAAGCTGTTTCCCAGGCAGGAGTCATAACTGTGTCTGAGTCTCCCTCCAAGAGGTGGGGTAGAAGAGACTGGCTGGTGCCTGTCTCCTGCCCATCGTGACGGTTCTGGTCTCCCCATTCCTAAGAAACAAGCCCTTGGTCACCTCTGCCTGCTGCTCCTGATGTGGGCACTGGAGGTTAAAGTTTCTGTCCCATTCACTCCCCTGTGGCTATGTTTAGTTCCTAGACCACAGAGGAATTTAGACCAGTTTTACACATAGGTTATTTAAATTTTCTCTTTAGAAAATGTTATGTATTGTTATCATGTGTTTGGAATGAATTTTTGACCCAAGCCATAAACCCTGCAGACCATCATCACAGGAATCTAGAAGAAACCTCCTACCTACAAAGTGGAAATGCATGTTCATGCTCATTTTTGGTTGTATTTAGCTAAACTAAAAAGCTTAGTAGACAGCAGTCCATCCTCTAGAATAAAACAAAAAGGTTCCTAAAGATATTTGCCAGGTCATACAGAAGTGTACTGCATGGCTGTCTTGGACAGTTCTCTCCCAAACCAGTATTCCAATGTCACTGAGCAAAGATTTTCATTCGTTGAGTTGTTGCGGTTTTATTGGAAGATTTTAATTTCTAAAAAGTTCAACATAATTTCAAATTTACCAAAAAGTTATAATAACAAAGAATTCTCAAATATGCTTCACCTAGATTACATGTGTTCTCAATTAGGAATTTCCTCCCTCGCCTCCCCTCCCTAGACACAGACACACATGTAATATACACATGACTGTTTTCTCGACTTCCTTAAAAGTTAGTTGTAGAAATGATGATCATTTATCCTCTACATGGTACAGCTCCTAAAACTAAGGAATGTGCTTACACAGTGACAATACAATTAACAAACCTATAAATTAAAATTGATATACTATTATCTACAGACCCTACCAAGAGTTCACCAATCATGCCTCTTTCATGACAAGAAAGAAGCCAGGATCACACATTGCATTTAGCTATCCTGATTCTAGTCTCTCTTAATCTGAAGTAGTCCCTGAGCCTTTGTATTTTTTTTTAAGAAAGTACAAGTTACTTTGTAGAATATGCTTCTAATTGAGTTTGATGATTTCTCATGATTAGATTCAGGTTCTGCACACTGGGCAGTATTATCGCAAAGGCGATGATGGGTTCCTATCCCACCTCAGGAGGCCCTTGCTGTGGACTAGTTAATGGTGATGTTAATTTTGTTCATTTGGTTAAGGTGAATCTGCTGGGGTTTTCACTGTGCAGTCAGCTAGTATCCTGTGGGGAGATAGCTTGAGGCTGTGGGAATACACTGTTAATCATCAAGCTTCTATTTGCCAATTCAATGTCTATCAATAATCTCTGCCAGAAGCAATAATAATGTAATGGTTTTGCCACATAGTGATCTTTTTCTAATTATATCATTTTACTTACATTTATAAGTTGAATTTCTACAATAAAAGGACCATTTTCTTCTTATTTATTTATTTACATCTGGTAGATTCATGAATTCTGCCTTTATTCCAAGATTATATAACTCTTTACTATCATAATTTACTGCAGTGCTTGGATGGCCCTGGTTTGGTTACGGAAGCCCCTTCAAGCTCATTTCTGGTCCTTTAGACAAGCTCATGTAATTCTTTGATCAGCTCTTTCCTTTATGATGGAATAAGATATTCTAGACTCATCTTGCTCTTTCCTACCCCACTCTGGAGCCAGTCACTTCTCCACTGGTTACCTGGGCTTTTGGTAAAGAACAGTGTTTGGAAACCAAGGTCTGGGAAAGTGCTGTGTGTTAACTGATCTATGTGCATCACTGCTTCCAGGCACTCTCAGAATACAGGGGTAAGAAGGAGATTTACAGGCAGGATCAGTGGTGTGTGTCTCTAGTCCCAGCTAATTGGGAGACTGAGGCAGGAGAATCACTTGAGTCTAGTGGTTCAAGGTCAGCCTGGGCAACATAATGAGACCTTGGCTCTTTGGAAGGAAGGAACGAAGGAACGAAGGAAGAAAGGGAGAAAAGAAGTTGGGAAGTAAGGCAGGACGGGGATGGAGGGACAAAGGAAAGAGAGAAAAGGAAAGAAAAGATTGAAGTTTATGCTATATAAAACCATATCGACATTAACACCCACAGATTTTCACCAACGGAATTTAACCCACAAGATACCTTAAATCCATTCTCCTTTCCATATCTGAAACTTTCTTCTGCCCAGAGTGAGAAATCTGCTTATTGTCTGTATTTACTTATTTGCTCAATGCTAAAATGTACAGAAATAACTTATTCCTGAGAAAAAGAAGCCTATTAATTAGAATTTAATACTTTTTAAAAATTGTGCTTAGCCTGAGGCTATGTAGTCCAACTACTGTGTTCCAAAGTTCCTAGGTCAGTCTCCCTGAGCCCTATCAGGATGGTTCTATTTTTCATTTGAAATACTATTTGCCTCTTTTGTTTCTGCTGGAATTCAATGTTAACATCTTCCCAAACTTATTCACTATACATACATTTACTACTTATTCATATGAAATATAAACTAGTTCCAAAAGTAAGTGCTATACTAAAAACTTCTACAGATGCTGCCTTCCTGTATCTGCTTTTTTCACTCCATTCCATGAATGCCCCGTAAGTAATGAACCCCACTAATATCAGCTTATTCTTTCTGCATGCATAACATTCCTCGAATGAGCAGATATAGGCATACATTTTTATTTTTCCTCTCTTACACAAGGCAGCATAATGCAGATATTCTTTCATTCAATTAATAGAGATCCGATTGTTTCTTTTTAAATTGTGAATGAAAAGTTTAAAAAATCTGTCTGGATCCTTTGGCTGTAAGAGACATGACAGCTTGATCTATGCTGCAGTATCCTGAAGACATTAGACAACACACTTGAACAGCTTTTTCTTACAGAGTGCTACAAAGCCGTCTCTCCACAGAAATTTAATATGGCATTGCTAAACTTCTAATTCTCTGCTGTGCTGTCATCTACCATTCTGTTGTCCAAGTATACAGTACACCACTACAAGAAAAAGTGAACAGTAAGAATCTGTATCTAAGGAGAAATTTGACAAGCTGTAGTTTTAAGATATATTGTAATACGTTTGGAACCAGCTTGCATCATGGGTTTGCAGGTTGTAGGTTCTCCGCTGCCATGAAGAAACAGGTGGTACAGAAAACAGAGACCTGCCTCCCACCAGGTGCTCAGAACCTTCCTCATCTTCTCCTTACCATCACTGGCCCAGTTATGGGTAGAATAACCAAGATCTCTGGCTTCTAAAAAAATCCCCAAATCCCAAATTTAGGAAAAAATTAAATAGTACTAATTAATGTTCTGTCACAGTCTAGGGATAAGTGAACCAATTGGAGATTCAGAATTTCCACAACAGCAAAAAAGGAAAAGAAAGAAAAGAAAAATCAGAAAAATCAGAACCAGGTGTGGTGATGCACACTTGTAATCCCAGCATTGGGCAGGCTGGGGCAGGAGAATGGAGAGTTTGAAACCAGCCCACACTACACAGCAAGTCTGAGAACAGCCTGAACTATATAGCAAGACACTGACTCAAAAAAACATGAAACAAAAACAATGAAACAAAACCGACACTGGCTTATCAGTTCACCCTAATGCCTTAAGCACTGACATTTCCTACCAAGATGTTTTTCTGCCTAAGTAATCCGCAGTATCTAAGCTACTTTTCCAACCATGACATCAGGGAGATCATATTTTAGTGTGTTACAAAGACAAAAACAGCCTGAGCTATGAGAAGCTTCTGCAATGGGAAGCATATACAACATCGACGTTTCTTTCCTTGGTTACTTTGCCAAGTGCTCTTCTGTCACCAGATCCCATCAAGAACCTTCCTAAAATAGAAGTGGGACAGAGCACTTGTCCCAAACTGGCAAGTTGCTAGGGGGCGCGGAGAAAGCTTCTAGACAGGTTGCTCAACAAACAGATGCTCTCCAAGGTTTGGCAAGGGACCTTGTCCTCACAACCTGCTTCCCTGCAAGTAAACTGTTCCCATGGGATCTTAGTTTAGAATTCTCAAAACCCTGCCAGAGGTATTTTGTTTTTTAATGTTTCAACCTTTTCTTTTCTTTCTTTCTTTCTTTTTTTTTTTTTGAGACAGGGTCTCACTATGTAGCCCAGTCTGGCCTTGAAATCTCAGTGATCCTCCTGCCTCAGCCTCCTGAGTGCTGGGATCATACGTGTAGGCTACTATGCATGGTTTCAATCTCCTTTTTAAAGCTCTACAACTTCAAAACTTATTGCTGAAGGCCTGCCATGCTGTAGTAAACTCACATTTGCCTGTCTACCATGTTAGCTCTGTCACCAGGGTACAATGGGAAGAGTGAGATGACTGTCATTTGCTTCCCCCGGAGTATGAAGGAACTGCTCTCTTACAAGGCTGGCAACTCCAGCTCAGCCCGACGCACAAAGCACTGGGGTGAGGTTACTGCATCCCTGCTCTTCACTGTATGTCAGACATTTTGGTGCAATCAATTACCGTGTTTGGCTGTTAACTGAAAGGCTGGCGGTTCAAGTCCCACCCAGGTATGCCAGCTGTTATTTTAACCAGGTGTGGTGGCATAAGCCTATGATTCCAGGATTTGGGAGGCTGAGGTGGGAGAATCACAGCAAACTTAATGACCAGCCTGGGCTACAGAGTGAGTTCAAGGCCAGCCTAAATACACAGCAAGACCCTGACTCAAAAAAGTAAAAAGATACAAGTTATTATAATAATTTAGAAATGCTTTAAACCTAAGTTAATAAATCTTTCATTTCTCTTGTTCCCACAAAGTCTCTCAACTTCTCCAAGCCCTAAATTTACTTGAAATCCAGAGGAATTGTGTTTTCATGGTTTCCTGGGGAATCAGCCCCTATCTTGATAGGAAGAACTTCTGGACCAAAACTGTTTCTCTTCAGAATGCTCCAGCGTGCCTGTGATAGCTCACGCCTGCTGTCCCTCATGTCCTGCTTCTTTCTCACATGGTCTCAAGCCTGTCACCTGCTCTCTCTCTTAGCTCTCCTTCAGCCTCTCTACCTCTCTCACCTGGCTCCCCTGCCTCTGCGGCTGAAGCTCCCCTGGACACCTGCAGACTCCACGCCCCTCCCCACGGGGCAACAGTGTCTGTGTTGGACTCAAAGCAGCTTTTGTCTGTTTTCCTGTCAATCACATATTTTCATCTACTTTCTTGTCTCTTTTCTTATTTTTCTTTTCTTTTTATGAGGCTGGGTCTCACTATATAGTTCAGGCTGGCCTTGAACTCACTCTGTAGCCAGGCTGGCCTTGAACTTGACCCTCCTGCCTCAGCCTCCCCAGTACTGGGATTATAGGCATGTGCTACCTCACCCAGCTTTCTTTGGCTTTTCAACTCAATAAGGTACTAATTTCTGCCTTGGTTTTGTCCACTTGCTGCATATCTGTATGGCACTAAAAATGGTTATTTGTTTATTTATTCATTTATTTTGCAGTGCTGAGGCTCAAGCGTGCTGGCATCACTCTGTACTGAGCTACATACCCCATCCTTAAACAACACTTTTCTGTTTCTACACTCCCCTCTTTTAAATGAGTAAATTTCATTATGTTGTCTATAGCTATAGTTTTTGGGTCCTTTTATGTCATCCTTTTGTTCTCGCATGGATTACTTACCATTAGTATCACCTGTCGATTTCACTGAAAATCTAACTCTATAGTGATACCTCAGTTCATGAACTTAATTCTTTCCACGATTCCAGTTACAAACCAAATTGGACAAGAACCAAATCAAGAACCAAGTCATTCCCATAAGGTCAACAGTGAACCTAACCATTGAAATTGATTTAGTTCTCATATTATATATGGCCTCCTTAAATGTCAGAAAGCCCTTCTTCAACCCCACCTCATTCAAGCACTCATTTTCACTTTACCTCATTTAAGAACTGGAAGTACTAATTTTTTTTAAAGACATGGTGTCACTGTGTGGCTCAGGTTAGCCTTGAATTTATAATCCTCTGCCTCAGCCTCCACAGTGCTGGGATCATAGGTATGTACTACCATACCCAGGTAGAAATAATTAAATTTATCAGCTCTCTTGGTTCAAAGCCCAGCAAGTAAACCTCAAACCATTATCCTCTGCTCTTAATCAAAATGATGAGTTAGGTTGAAAAAAAAAATGCTTCATACAAATGTATTGGAGATGGGGTAGGTCTTCTTGGATTTGATCACAATGGAAAATGGTAACAAGATGATAGATGGCAAAGGGTTCAGGGCTTGTCCCTTTAGATCCACCCATATCAGACTCACTGATGATGATTCTATTCTCTTCTCACTGATTATCATTTCAACACGGCCTGTGTCACTCTGCTACTGTTCCTGCCAGGGTCATCTTTTATTTTACAGCGTTTGCTTTATCTCCAAAGTTGATCCTACCTTTTAGAAAATAAGTGCAGTTTCTTTCAGTAGCTCCATACATTCTAAAGCTACTGGTAAATCAACATACACATTTCAGATACTCATTTTTCTGACTGTGGCAAAAAGGTTATTTTGTTTTGTTTTACCTTTTGAAGTTCAAATCCACTGTATTAACTTGAACTACTAAAATAAGAGCAGTATAGCATTCTATAGGTATGCACTATAATGCTATATCCTGTGCACAAACACAAGATTAAAGGTATTACCTTTGGCCAGCTATGGTGGTGCTTGCTGGTGACCCCAGCACTCTAGGAGGCAAGGCAAAAGGACTGCAAGTCTGAGCACATCTCAGGCAACTCAGTGAGACTTTGCGTCAAAAGTTTTAAAAAAAGAAAGAAAAGGGTTAGGGATGTAACTCAGTACAAAGGTGCTCTGCTTCAAATTCCAGGACTATGAAAGGAAAGGAGAGAGAGAGAGACAGAGACAGAACGAGACAGAGAGACAGAGAGACAGAGACAGAAAGACAGGAAGAAAGAAGTTAATGATTCAGTAGTCTAAAAACAAATCAGTTTCTTCCTGATGCTTTAATAAAAGCCTTTAAATTTTCTTAATAACTTGTTAGATTTCTATTTCAATTATTTACTTTCTTATTTGCAACAGAAAATTTTGTTTCTAAGGATACGTAAGTAAAGAATTCCAGATGTAAGGCAGGATCTTGTACCAAACTCTTTTAGCCAATGAGACCCTAAGGCATTATTTGGTTAAAGCACAGGGGAAAGGTTAAAGAAGAACAAAAATGTACCAAGGAAATCACCTAGTCCCTGAATACTTGTTTAGTCAGGTGACATCTTGGATTAATTCATTCCAAACTTTCTCTGTGCCATAAGCCCTCTTAGTATTGGTTTGTTTTAGAAATGAGCATTTTCTAATTCTTTATTTGGTACCACTTACCAAATTACCAATGATCTACAGACCAAAGGACATTTCTGAATACTCTTGTGACTGAAAATCACAAAGCAGCTAGAGACAATAAATTTTATTAGAAAGCCATACTGAAAACTCACTTTTCCTGACAAGCCTTTAAAGATTTACTTTAAATGAGGAACACAAACAATAGCTTGAACATCAATTTGGCTTCTTCCTGTCTCTCTCCCTTTTCCATCCAGGCCATAAGGTGAGCCATGATTTGCTGCCTTAGCACAGGCCAGAGTGGTGGGGCCAAGTGAGCACGGACAGAAAGCCTCGAGACTGTGGGCCAGAACAAACCTGTGCTTGTTAGTAATTCAAGTATTTATTACAGTAATGGAAAGCTAACTGATGCACACAAACATGGATGAACTTTGGAGACATTATTCCAAACAAAAGGCGATTACTATAAGCATCCACTTCTATGAGGTTCCTTGAAGAATCAGATTCGAAGAGATAGGAAGTAGGAGTGCAGTAGTTTCTAAGAGCCAGAGGCAGAGGGAATGATGAGTCAGGGTTTAATGGCCACAGAGTTTCAGTTTGGAAAGTTGAAAAGGTTCTGGCAATGATAGCTGCAGACAGATGTGAATGAATTTAATGTCACAGAACCATACACTTAAAATGGTTAATGCAAACTGGGCATGATGGTACACACCTATAATCCCAGCACTTGGTAGGCTGAGGCAGCCTGAGCTACAAAGTGAGCTCAAGGTCAGCCTGAACTATATAGTAAGACCGTCTCAAAAAGACCCCCCCCCAAAAAAGTTAAATAATATATATACTGGGGATTAAATCAAGTGCCTCGCACGTGCCAGGCAAATGCTTTGCCAGTGAGCTACATCCTTAGCTCCTATTTTATAATATTTACCACAAATAAAAAAAGAAGGTAAAATACTAGTATCAAATACTCAGTATGGGGCCAGGGATTTAGCTCAGCTGCATAAGTGTCTGCCTAGCAAGTGCAAGGTCATAAATTCAATCCCTGGTACAAAAAAAAAAAAAAAATTACTCGGTATGACTCAGGCATAGTGGTGCACCCCTATAATCCTAGTACTTAGGAGGCTGAGGCAGGAGAATCGTTGCAAGTTTGAGACCAGCCTGGGCTACAAAGTGAGCCCAAGACCAGCCTGAACCACATAATGAGACCCTGTCTCAAAAAGAAAAAAAAAAGTAATAATAATAAAAGGGCTGGGATGGTGCTGAGTGTGAAGGCCCAGGTTCAATCCCTAGTACTGCAAAAAACTAAACAAAACACGCTCAAACAAAAAACAACAAACCCAGTATGTGTAATTTGTAGAAATGCCTGTTGAAATGAGAAATTGGAAGTTATAACTAAAAACTTTTCAGAGTAGGTGTGATATAAAAAATGCCTATGGCTTTGCTACTGTAAGCCAAGGACAGCAGCACCGGCATCACCTGACAGAAACCTGGCTCTTGGGCCCCATCCCAGCCCCACCAAATCCAGCCCTGTACCTTAACACTCTCCCTGGGGATTCGCAGGCACACAGACTTGAAGAAGTAGCAGCTTGAGGGAGCCAAGTTGCATGGCTTCCCCACTGCATGGCGCTGGGCCAGGTATGTGAGCATTCTGTGCTTCAGTTCGTTTGTTTTCATCTATAGCACGGTGACAATCAGAATGCTCGCTGCACACGGCTGCCAAGAGCTTGCTGTGTTAGTGCCCGCTGTACAATGTGCAGCACAGACAGCCACTGTTAGCCATTGTCAGGACTTTGCTGGGCAGAGAACGTCTGTCAGAGGCGGTATCAGGAGTTTTCTAAAAATACTAGTTTTAGGAAGTCAGTATTTTCTAGAGGATATGAATGGTGCCTGGGTTTAGAGATGACTACAAAAATGGATGTATGAGAGATAACAATATTGGCAAAGTATAAAGAAATGGAAGTGACTGTCTTCAGAATAGCCACTACAATATAGAGCAGAGGTGTCAAATTCATTCACGATGAAGCATTGTAGTCACTGTTAAAATAAGGGAGGACTGGGCTGTGTGCGGTGGCACATTCCTGTAATCCCAGCACTGGGAGGCTGAGGCAGGAAGATCACAAGTTCAAACCCAGACTATGCAATTTAGCAAGATATTGCCTCAAAATTAAAAAAAGAAAAACAGTACATGGACTGGGGCTGGGGCTCAGTGTGAAGGCCCTGGGTTCAATCTCCAGTATAGAAAAAGAAAGGGAGGACTATTACAGACGATAATATACATTACAAAAAATAGATGGATTAGAAGTAGCTTTGAACCAGATAGTAAAATATGTTTTTTAAATATTTGGGGGCTAAATGGTATGTTTTTCAGGCATCTTAAATCCCTTTGTGGGGGCCGCGGCCACCCCAGGGCGGGGAAACCAGAAGCAAGAGCGTCTCCTGAACTGTCACACATGTTCAAATTCCAATGAGACACAATGTGGTAGACAGAACCAATGGTAGTGGAACGGAAAAAGCATGGGAGGACTTCTGAATATGTGTGATAGTTCAAACAATTTTTTTTTCTTTTTTATCAAAAATCAGATATTATAGTACCCATTGATCATTTTCTGTTATTCGGTTCAGAAAGCCCTGTAATTCTTTCACTCTATGTATGGCTTAATACTATTGTGTTATGTTTGATATTATTGTATTTGAAACTATGCTCAACTATAGCAGAGTAAGAGATATGGTGTTAGATACTGTTGATGTCCAGTTGACTT
>PVJX010049000.1:0-11248 GCA_004027295.1 Dolichotis patagonum
AGAGTGTCGCTGGTCACCTGAGGGGTATGATGAGGGAATCTGAGAGGGGACTGTAGCTACACGCCCTTGGTCCCGCTCCATGGTCCCTTCTGCATGGCTGCCTGTGCTTCTATCTCTTGAGTTGCAGCTCGCCAGTCTGCTGCCTCTGTGCTCTGTCGCTGTGCACCGACCCAAAGGGCTCTTTGAGGCTTTGTGTTTCCAGCTCTTGGCTGGAGGCCTGGAGAATAATAGTTCTTTATAATGCAAATGAATGAATGAAATCAAGAGTCCCACTTCTGCAAGAGGAAAACACAGGTATTATAACCAGTTTCAGTTTCTGCAAAGCTCCTTTAAAATGCAAAAATAACCTGGGGTATTCTTCTCTGGGGAATGGGTGGAGAATGGTCACTGCTCTGACTTTTCCTGCCAAGTGGGACTTCGGCTGCAAGCAGGGCAAGTCAGGGAACATCTGGCACAAGGGGGGCTGAGGGAAGCCTCCATCTCTGTGACTCGGGTCCACTTGTCACCACTGAATCATTTCCAGGAGCATTTGGAGTTTCAGGGCACATCCCCTCCAGCGCCCAGCCATGGGCACTTCCAGAGCCCGGAGGAAGGCCTGGGACTGCTCAGCCCCGAGTCCATTCCTTCCTTAAGAGTAAACCCCTTCCTTCTTGGTACTTGTGACCCAGAAAGGAAATTTATCCTGCAGGGTGAGGCAAGCAGAAAGAATCAAGGAACTAAATTCAAGGAAGTTGCTGACGTGATTTTTTATTCCCACCCTGTGTCACTTCCCTCTTTCCCCAGGCTCCCTTACCTGTCCCCACAGGACCTTTAGCTTCTAGGAGAAACTCAGTGTGGAAATGTAGGCTCTTGGCCTACTGAACTGTTTTCTTTGAAAATATTTGTTTTTGTTTGCTTAGAAATGTGAAGGCTTGCTACAGATGGAATATTTTCATGTAAAATTTTTCCTTTTGGGAACTTTAAACTCCAGCCACCCACACACCCATTTGACATGATGGAAAGGAAGAAAAGAGAAAGAAAGAAAGAAAGAAAGAAAGAAAGAAAGAAAGAAAGAAAGAAAGAAAGAAAGAAAGAAAGAGAAAGAGAAAGAAAGAAAGAAAGAAAGAAAGAAAGAAAGAAAGAAAGATGCTGGATATGATAGTACACACCTATAATCCCAGCTTTCTGGGAGGCTGAGGCAGGAGGATCACAAATTTGAGCCCAGCCTAAACAATTTAGTGATTTAGTAAGACTGTCTCAAAAATAAAAAATATAAAAAAGGCCTGGGGATGAAGCTCAGTGGGAAGGCCCTGAGTTCAATCCTCAGTGTGGAGGAAAGAAAAGAAAGAGAAAGGAGGGAGGAAAGGAACAAAGGATGGAAGTATGGAACCAGGGCTGACTTAATCCCTAACTATGCCCAGCTACCTTGGGATTTTTGCAGATGACAAAACCCAGCTTGCAAGTTGGGGTCTTGAAGAGGAGAGCTGAGGCTTAGATAGAGCAGTGGGCATTCAAGACTCAGAAGAGGCCCCTCCCTGTTGTGACCACAAAGAGGGAGTTGGGGGGCTAGTCTCTCTGGGAACCATGTTGTAGACCTGTAACCCCAGCACAGGGGAGGCTGAAGTAGGAGGGCGAAGAGTTGAGGCTAGTTTGGGCTACTTAGAGAGTTTGAGGCCAGCCTGGACTACAGTGAAGACCTGGTTGAGGAGGAGGAGAAAGGGAGGTCTTCAGGGAAGCTGGGGGGGGGGGCACCTCCCTTTGTCTTGCTTCCCCCACTTTCCAGCACAGAACTAGAGTGGACACATCTGGGTGAATCAGCCCATGTTCAGTGCCATTGCAGAGGGCAGACGGGTCATTTCTGACTGAGTAGGAAGTGCTAAGGGCATTATTCCAGAACTGGACCCGCCAAGTTTCCAACCTTTGTTCTTTTGGGTACCACAATGTAGCTGTCTCCCCTCCCCCACTGCATCCGGTCTGAGCTGAACCCAAACCAACATTCACGTAGGGGCATTTGCACCTATATTCAGGAGCTCTGGGAGTGAACAAGGACATTCAGTGTGAGCTGGGACATTCTGCCACAAACAACCCGCGTGGGAAGCGGCCCCACAGTGCTTGGCAGATGGACTGAAGCTGAGGAAGGTAGCTGGCCGCAACCAGCTCTGCAGCAATAACCTTTCTGTAAAAGGAATCACCAGCTACTGGGTCCTTCTAGCCCTGTAAGGAAGGCGATCATATTTATTTGATTTTGACCTCACTTGGATGTCAGGAAAAGGCTAATTTATGTAATAGTACTGTCTTAGATATAAACTAGTGTACATGATTTATGTTTACGCACATTTCTGTTGTTTTGTTTTTGAACAAGGGTTAAACTCAGAGCCTTTGCACTGAGCTATACCCATTTCCCTTTTATTTTTTAATTTTTATTTATTTATTTTTGCTTTTTTCTGGTACCAGGGATCAAACTCACAACCTTGTGCTTGACAGGCAGGTGCTTATGCTGCTGAGCTAAATCTCCTTATTTTTTAATTTTAAAATAGGATCTCATTAAGTTGCAAAGTTGCCTGGGCTGGGTTCCAACTTGTGATCCACCTGCCTTAGCCTCCCAGAGCCCTGGGATTACAGGTGTGCACCACCACACTTGACTATCTTTTTGGATTTTACAGAATGTTTTAAATCTTATTCCTTTTTGCCCAGGCAAGAAATACACACCAGGGATAAAAGCACTAACCACAGAGTGTATAAACCACCTTTCACAAGTTACTGATTTACTGTGAAATCTATAGGATCATTCAGAATTAGTAGACGGAGCTAAAGAAGATTCTTCAAGCTTTTAACATCCTTTTTATGCTACAGCCAATAGCAACGTAGGTAGTCAATGCATTTGAGTGTTTTACTGCCTGGAAACCGTAAGTAAACCACCCACCCACCTTCTGCAAGGTCACCTTGGACAGGCCATTCCCTCTGCATTTGTCTTTTCACTGAGAAATGCAAGGTGTTCGGCCACAGCCTGTATTTTTTAGAACTACATGCCTCACACTCTGCTGGATGTTTACACCCATTGTCTTGTGTAGTGCTCATAGCAGCCCAGTTTTTAAATGAGAAAACTAAGCCCCAGAGGCAGAGCATTTTCTGAGATGACAGGGCTGTCCCATTTTTGATGGCATGTCCTTTGGAAATTCTACTCTTACAGGTGAAATCTTTTTCATTGCTATAAAATATGAATTCAGAAGCTGGCATGGTGGTGCATGTCTGTAAACCTAGCACTCTAGGAGCCTGAGACAAGAGGACCACTAGTTTAAGCCTGGCCTGGGCAATTTAGTGAGACCGTTTCAAAATAAAAAATAGACAGGGCTGGGGGTATAGCTTACTGTGAAATTCCCAGTACTACAAAACAAAACAAACAAAGAAGGGCATCCTGTTGTCTAACATAATTCCCTAGAGAGTGGAAGTAGGGTCTGGGGATAGCCTAAACCAAGGGGAAACAGAAGGCTAACACAGAACCTGCCAGCCAAAGCCCGAGCAGTGTGCTGCTGCCCCGCGCTGACTGGCACTTTCTATGGTGCTTTTGGCAGACACACACACACACACACACACACACACACACACACACAGAGCCCAGGGCTGCCTGTAAAGCGGGGTGGAAGGCTGCCTGTGTGAGAAACTCTTCTCCGAAAACACTCCACGCCCCCTCCATCCTCCTGAGCACCCTGCGACTTTCACAATGGGGTCCCCTGACAGCCCCAAGACAGTGATCACAATTCTGTTTGTAAAAATCTGTTTAATAAATATACATCTCAGAAGTACCAAAATAATTACCACCAAAATACACTATCTACACCATTTACAGGAGGGCAGCACAAACCGTGACAGGTAGTGACTTCTAACCCTGCACCACTGACCACCTGGCTGTTACCCATCAGGGACAGAACCAGTCTTGGCCACTAAACTCCACGGTGATTCAATCAAAAGCACAATAAATAAATATGGTCCTTTTGTCAAATTCTGGACAATTTTCTCCCCAAGCCCCATGAAGGCAAAGCTAAACAGAAGGCTGGCTTTGCATTCCAAAGATCTTCCTTGTTCCCCCAGGCCAAACGCGTGAAAGGGCTGATCTGTTGTACTCCACCTGGGCTCAGGCCACCTGTGCAGTATGATGGTAAGAATACCCTTCAAACTTTTTTTTCTTTTTTTCTTTTTTTAGAAAAATAAAACTCTCTTTTTGTACAAATATACAAGTCCATGTCCTTCTTGATACTTTCCACTCATAATGTCAGACGCTGACCTCCAAACACACAGTCATCATATGGCAGCTAAAAACAGAAGGGAAAAAAAAGACATGTTAAACTTGTGGAACTCTGCCAAAGAATTTGGGCTGACCAGAGGGCTGCTACTGGCAATAACTCAAGTATTTCTGGACTCCTTTCTCCATAACCAAAATATAATGAACCTTACAGGTGGGGGGAGTTTTCCTTTAATACTCCTCCACTTTTAAAAGACTAAATTGGCCAGACATGGAGGCATGCACATGCCTGTGATCCCAGAGGCTGAGGCAAGTGGATCGCCAGAGTTCAAGCCCAGCCTGGGTTCTTCAGTGTGTTCAAGGTTGGCCTAGACTACACAGTGAGATCCTCAATAAGTCACTAATAAAAGAAAGTAGCTAAGTTATCCCGGGGGTGCAGCTCAAAGGCAAGCTCATGTCCACCATGTGTGAGGGCCTGGGCTCACCTCCTAGTCCCTCCCCAAAATGTAAGCTACTAAAACCAGAAAAAAGACGCAATCCTGGGATACTGGTTATGCACACTGAAGTCTGGGGAATAAGAAACCCTTATGACCAATAGTTCTAGGCTCCCTGAAGGAGAGAGGAGGAATGGCCCTCTCCTAATTTTTGGCAGAGCGCTGAAGATGTTAAAGGAGACTCACCTCGTCCTCTGTGAACTCTGACTCTGTGTCATAGCTCTCCTCATCCTCGCTCTCTGGCAGCATCTGAAGGTTTTTGAGAGTCAGCTGACCCAGCTGCTGCTGTATCTGGGTGCTTGGCCGGCCCCAGGTGAGCTGATATGGGGAGTAGCCTTGGTAGGTGACTCTGTTGACGTCAGCCCCACACTTCAACAAGAGTGACACGAGGTCAGGATTCTGAAGGTCCACCGCCAAGTGGAGGGCCGTCCGGCCATTGCAGGGCTCCTGAGACCGAAAGAGATTGAGATGCTTAGGGCTGAGTTTGGAACTGCTGCTTGCAACCAGAGCATGGGGAGTGCAGAGGAGCCCGACCCCTCCATCTGGCAGCATGACATGCTCACCTGGGCATTGACATCAGCGCCCAAGGACACCAAGTGCTCCACGATGGCCAGGTAGCCATGGATAGAGGCCAAGTGCAGACACGTGTGGCCTAGAAGAGCAAAAGGCAGAAATTTTTAGCTACTCGTTCAAACCTCACCCAATATAGAACCTTTCTCCTACCCTTCTATGGGATATGTCTTCTGAGTTTCAAAAACTCAGTGTTCTTGTTCTGAATGAACTGTATAAAATCTGTCTCATGTTGGGAGCTTAAGTTCTTGCCCTGTGTGGATCCACCACCCTTGTCTGCCACCTCCCCATCCTCCGGTGGGACGGGCAGGACGTACCATTGTAGTTAGTGGCCTGCAGGATGGAGTGGAGGTGCTGCGAGGTACAGGTCTGCGTCAGCACTCCGACACTGGCCAGGCAGCCCTGCTCGCAGGCAAGGTGTAGGGGGGTGTTTCCTCGAAAGTCCCGGAGCTCAGGATCACAGCCAGCTTCCAGAAGTGCCTGAGTAATTTCAGGCTGCTTGGTGATCACAGCCAAGTGCAGTGGAGTCTGCAGACGGAAGAGGAACAGGAAGAGGATAAGCCACAGAGCAAACCCACAATCTGAGTTCCCCAAGCTCCTGACACCTGCTTGCGGACACTGCTCCTGCCAGACAGCTACAAGGGGCCAGGCAATTCCAGGGACCCCTGTTGGGTCATGAAGACCTCACCAAATGAGGGCGAAGTTCTTTTACTCCCTAGGAGGTTGCCTGATTCCTGTGTGAAAGGCCAGGGCTGATGAGAAATGGTGACTGTCAATTCATAAAGGATCTGGGGGCGACTGTTCTATACCCAGCTCCTCTTCGGGGTCAGGGTAAGAGAGGGCGCTGGGCTAGGTGAGCGGCGCACCTGCTGCAGGTTGTTCTGGAAGTTGAGAAAGGCCAGGTCTCCCTTCACCTGGCGGATCACTTCCATGGTCAGCACCTTCTCTTCATGGATGATGGCCAAGTGCAGGAACCTGAAGGCGAAGAGGGAAACCCCCCGGGGTGGTGAGCACGCTGCGTGGGGCACGGGCTGCGGGGATTGCGCAAGGCCGGGGTTTCTGGAGGCCGAGGCCGCGGTGTTTTCCGCGCGGTTATTATGAGCTGAGTGTTCCTGGCAGGCGCCCAGGGACTTTCCGGGCCCCACCCCCTGCGCGACGGCGCCGGCCTGGCCCCCCTCCCCCTCCCCCTCCCCGGTCGGAACGCCCTGTACTTCCCCTCCCGGCCTCGCGGCGCCCGCCGGGGCCCAGAAACTCCCGCCCGCCTTATGCAACCCTGGACTCGCCGTCCCCGCCCCCCGCAAGTCGAATCGCCGGGGCGGGGGAGGGGGAGGGGGAGGGGGTGTGGCGCCCCGGCCTGCACGGGGTCTGCGCGCGACCCCTTCCCCAGCACCCAGGCCCGAGCAGGCCTGCAGCCGCGCGCAGGCTCCGGGCTGGCAGACCCCCGCGGCCCCCGCAGGCCCTGAGCCCGCCGCCCCGCCGCCCGGCCCGGGCACTTACGAGTCTCCGTCCTCCGTCAGCTGCTGCTTCCAGGGCTCTGCGCCGCGCAGCACCTCATGCGGCTCCAGGCGGATCTCCTGCAGCTCTTTCACCATCTGCTCATACTCCTCGTCCTTCATGGAGTCCAGGCCGCTGTCGTGGCGGTCGTCCAGCAGGCGCTCCTTCTTGAGCACGTCCCGGGACCCCTCCATGGCCCACTCCTGGACGCGCTCGGCCGGCTGGAACATAGCGCGCGCTTCGGGTGCGCTCGGCCGCAGGCTGCGCGCTGTGGTCCTCGCGGTGTGCGTCGCCGGCCTCGCTGTGTGCGTCGCCGACTTCCTCGCAGTGGTGTCGCTGGCCTCCTGGCTCTGTATGTCGCTGGCGGGCAGTACGGCGAGCTCGGGCTGTTGTGGGCTCGGCAGCGCCGCCGCGGCGCCCTATAAACGCTGGCAGGGGATTTCTCCGGGGCGGGGTCAGGCGCGGGGAATTTCCAAGCCAGTCAGACCAGAAAAGAGAACTGGACTAGTCCTCTGCTATGCACCTAAACCTTGAGCTGGGGTTCATCAGAGAAACTCCCTGCGATGAGCCACTGGGGTCATTGTCAGAGAACTTTTTGATGAGCGCTGAGTGGCTGGAAAGTCCTCTCAATGAGGCCCCCCTCCTCCCAGGTACTTCCCTGCAGCCTGCACTCAGTAATCTTGAGCCCCTGCAAGAAACCTTCTTTCCCTGGGGTTTCCCATGATTGATTTGATTTGGGGTCGTCAACTGCTGAGATCCCAAGGACGCAGACAGTGGTTCCTGTTTGGGGTTTGCCAACTTGCCGGTCCTTTCCGTTTTTTCTGATATTTTGAAAACTCAAGAGTGGAAATGATGGCTAGATGTAGGGATTTGCTTCCACCAAATTTCTCTTGTGCAGAGTGGTTCATAAGCCGTCTCTGTTTCTACCAATACCTGTTCTTTGCATTGCAGAACATTTAGATGCCCCCCCCAGCACACAGTAAGTTGTGAAAGGTTTGGCATTAAAAACCTAAGCGCTTGGCAAACCCTCAAGTCATTTTTTAGAGATTAATGATCCTGTTGACTGGAGGAGATGAAAACTGGCTGTGTATGAGGAAAAGTACTAAATAGGGACCATGATTTATTTTTTTTTCCAAGTAAACCAAGGTGTTGGTTGATCTGTGTAGTAGAGGTTCAAGATACCTTGCAACATTGAAATAACTACATTGTGCTGCTGCAAAGCATGGCGCCTGAGCTTACTTCTGGGTGCCCAGCTGACCAACTGGGTTAATGGCTTGCCCAAAATTGGCCCTTAAGGATGGCTGAGAAAGTGCCTACTAGGCATCCTACAAAAGGCTTAGGCAGCCCTAACATTGCCGCTCACCTACCTCTTCTGGCTATTACTTCTCCCAACCCCAGGCCAGCTTTTGAACCTATCCTCTCATTGTGGGGAGCCACTCCTGAGAGAAAGGGGTTTGCTCTGGCCATCTACCCTCTGGTTTCCCCTGCAAAAATAGAGCACATGCTCCCCACCCCATCTCACCGCACCTCCTGGCCTGCAAACCAAAGGCTGAATACTTAAAACACTTCTAGAACTGGTCTAGGCAAAATAAATCATATTGGTCCTAGTTCTTTAAAATGAACTCCAGGAGGACTATGTAGTTATGCAGGGATTACTGGTCATTATTGCCGCCAGCTTTTCCTAACTGGCTATGCATTAACTGGTGCTTCTTTTTTTCCATATTTCCATGGCATCCCCAACTGTTTCAGTGTGGAGCAACTGAGTCTATAGCATACATACAAACCTATGAGAAGAAGAAATGAAAACTTCCCGGAGATTTGACTCCATTGGCTCTATAGGTCTCTGATGGGCAAATGTAATTATTGAGGCAAGGTGAAACAGTCAGGATCAATAAATCTCGGGTTCCAGGTTTTACCTCTAATTAACTGCATGTTATTCCATAGACCAGTTAGCTTTCTGTAATATACTTGCTTTTATAATAAGACTGACATTTTAGTTCTTTAGTGACTTTAAAAGTTGTATTAGAACCTATTCATAAGTGCATGTCTAACTCTTTGAAAGGATGACTCCTGGAAAGATCACAGTATAAATTTTTGAAAGAACTCTGATGTTTTATGCATCATTATTAGTTTTCATAACTAACCCTGTAAAATAAGTATTGTTCCCACTTTCCTAAAAAGAAACTGAAATCCACAAAACATTATCCAGATACGCCATAGCAGTTTTTCTTATTCCTATCCTTATTACTCTATTGAGTAATCATTTGGCCAATGAAGTTGTAGTATTAACACTTGAAAATATGTTGTGCAAATGAAACCATATTTGGAATATGCTCAAAAGTATCTTCTATTCCAACTGTTAGGTGAGGTAGAGAGTAGGTGTTCCCCTATCTGGAGATATTTGCTTTTTCGAAAAATGCACAACAATATCAAACTTTAAAAGCCCCGCCTTTAAGGGCACATCAGAAAAGGATTTGGGGCTGCAGTTATGAAAATTCAGGAATAGGTTTCTCTGCAGCTCCTTTGATGATTTTATGACAGGACAACTGAAGGACCTGGTGGGTCTGTGTTCCCCATTGTTTAGTGCGACACCTAGTGGGAAGAGGCAGGCCCCAGCTTTCCTTGATTTGTTACAAGGCCTCTGGAAAAATCTAGGGGGTGTCAGCCTCGCTGAGGTGGAGATTCCTGAGAACCAACCTTTTGTTTTCTTGCAAACCTAAGAGATGGTTTTGAATTAATGAGATCCAATAGATTTTCTCTCCACGTGAGTGATCTGAGACAACAAACATTACAAGTTGGGTGAAAAGCAGATTGGCGTGTGTGTGTGTGTGTGTGTGTGTGTGTGTGTGTGTGTGTGTTACAAAAAAAGAGAATGACAGCACTAGGGTCTGGGTTTTGGTGTATTGTGGACCCTTTAGTAATTGGATTTTCTTTCTGCACTGAACCAGGAAACTTCATGCATGCTAAGCTGACTCTTTACCCCCTAAATCACACATCTAGCGCTTTGTTTTGTTTTGCTTTGCTTTAGTGCAGGAAGTAAAAGAATTATAAGTTTCATTTCAAAGCAGCTTTGTATTTTAGCTCAGGACATAGCCATAGGGAAAGACAGGGTGGCCAGAGACCCTCACGGGCTTCATTGTAGCCGGGGCACCCCTAGGGGAAAAGGAGCATTGTTGGGGCCCGTCAGGGCTGCAGGTACCCCACCCCCTCTTCCTGGCCAGGAAATGCATAGTATGGACTAAACCGACTGCCTGAAGTGTCCTGTGGTAGGCAGCGCAGAGATTTTCTGTAAATTCAGCCAGGTGGTCTAGTGACCTCCACTCTGCTTAACATTAAGGGTGAGGTGGCCTGTGCCAGTTAGTGTGAAACCTAAATTGGATCCTGCAAAGTGATCTCAGGCTACTCGTCATTCAGTACTGCCAAGCGAGGAGAAAGGAGCCATGGCTGTTCTGGAGGCGCAGGCAGGGCAGGCACACTCCTGATGAATGGCCCACTCTTGCGTCCACGTGTATATCCTGCTTGCAACCTCAGACTCAGTCTTCTTTCCTCCTGTGGTGGTCAGCAACCACCTACACCCCCCGAGCTGCAGCTCTGTGCTGTGGGTCTTCATTCAATGTGAAGTGAAAATAGTCATCAGAGCCTTGGTGAGCTCCCTTTGCTACAAACTGCAGTGCAGTGGGGATTAAAGCCTTAAAGCATCTCAAACTAAATACCTTGGCACGGGAACCAGGCAGGCCTCACAAAAGGATGAAGCCCACTCGAGCCCAAAGGGAACAACCGGATCCCTAGCAGCACAGGTGCGGGTGTGCTGCCAGTGGCCATGAACACTGATTCAGCAGTGACTTTCATGTTTTGTATTTGTTTTTCTTTTTCTTTTCTTTTTTTAAATTTTGTATTTTTCTTTCCTTCTGTGCTGGGGATCGAACCTGGGGCCTTGCACGTGCTAGGCAAGCGCTCTCTCTACCACTGAACTATACCCTCAGGCCTCTTAAGAAAAACAGACTCACAAGGAAGGACTCACACTGGAGAAAAGCTCTGTGGATTTGAGCAATGTGTTGAGGAATCTAGTTGTTTCAGTTCTGTTAATTGACATGGAAAAACTCTTTTTGGAGAAAAATCCATGAATATATGGAATGGGGGAATATTTTATTTCTCTCCTATCCATTCAAAGTCTCATAATAATATACACTATTGGAAGGCCTTACAAATACAATTACACTGAGCAGAAGCCCTAGTTATTTGGCTACAAAAGGAAAAATCATGTGCGATCTCCTTTTGGGAAGAAATCCTAAAAATGTAAATAATATTCAAATCTGGGTGCAAATTATTATGTAATACCCAAAATTTCACAACATGAGTGAAATATTAGTCATGAATATATTGTTTATCGGTAGTGCACAGTTAAAAATATTTGTTGGCTAAAAAGATATATTCTAATGTAAATCTTTTCAAATTTTAACTCATTATGAAA
>PVJX010049001.1:0-11261 GCA_004027295.1 Dolichotis patagonum
CAAATCCTGGTCTTGCTGGCTCTACTTTATATCATGGTATGTAATCCTATGAGATTAAAAAATTATATTCAAATGGTGCCACTGAAAAAGCTTTACAAAATGAATCTAACCAACCACAGCCATAGTAAAAGTCATGAAGATTTTAAAGACATGTATCCCTATTTTAGGGATAGGAGTCCCTATATAAATGAAATAAGAACCAGTTCAATATGATTGTACTCTCTAATCAGAGACTCCTAATGGAGTAAGTATTTATGGTTGTCCCTGAAATGATGAAACCTTGAGCATGGCTGACGGAATGTGAAGGTGAAGGAGGCAAGGATGGTGAAAAGGAAAAAGAAAGCAATTTTCATAAAAGTAGGGGAAGAATTGGTTATTTAAACATTAGGCAGGCAGATCCAGGAGAGACAAATGAACAGTAGTTAGATCATGGAAAGTTAGAGCTTGGCTATTCAAAGTGAATTTTTACCAGCATCATATTTATTGCATGTAATTATACCACTCTGGTCAATTTAGGGAATATTAAAGAAATTGTAAACCAGGCATGGCGGCTCATGCTTCTAATTCCAGCAAATTCTCTGCCCTCCCTGCTCTGTGAGGAAGGGCAGGGACTCCTCATCGCTGGAGCCAACTCTGGATCAGCAGTTGAGGGATTTGCACAGCACACCTTGCTGAAACACACCCTGATCTCTGTTTCCCCAGGGTTCCCCTTGAAAGTCCAAAACCCTGTCTTCTCTTCAATCTGAATCTGCCTGACAGAGCAAGACTAGCAAGACAATAGGAAATTTGGGCAAATTATGTTCATCTTACTTGTGATTTTTCAGAAAGTTCTGGCATTCCACCATCAGCATTTAGAGTAAAGATACACGAGCTTTCATGGCTACAGGCTCCATAACAATAACAGCCATCATTTTACTCACTCCTTGCCAATTAATAGCTTGGCTGTGTAGTTGAAGAGGAAACCAAAGCACAGGATTTAGTAAGATTCAATCACATGTAACAAAGCTGGGATCTGAGGGATGTGTCTTTAGAGCCCACGTTCCTAACCACTAACCCTGATCATCTTAACACTGTTTAAATCTATCCTCTCGGTCAATGATGTTTTTTCCTTTTTTCTTTTTTGGACCCTTCATCACTGCCTTTTGACTTTAGAAGGAAAAGCTGCAAGATATAAAATGGGCTAAAGCGATTACTTGGATATTATTTCAAAGGACTGCTGGGAGCTTTGGGGATTGATTCAACAGAGATATGTCTCTTTGCTTGCTTCAGAGTAGGTTATTTCATAACTAATTAGATAAAATTAACTTGTAGAAAGCATAGTAAAACAAATAATCACTCCCATTTAAAATAAAAATAAGCTCTACTTAATGCAATGGTTCATTGTCCTGCAGATACAGACCAGCTTTTCCAGTTTTGCCTGTTTGTAGATCCATTTCAGTAGTTATCTGACTATAAATGTGTGCTAGTTGGAGTTCTCTTCTGAACTAATATTTTATTGGTTCCAGTTACATAAGTATATAAAAACATTTAATAGATTCTTTTATACTTAGTGAGAATCATGGTTTTCCTGTAAATTTATTTTATCTTTTAACATTTGCTAAATCATTTAAATTCTCTGGATCTCAGAAAACTGTTCAAAAAAAGTTATTGGTTCACTCCATCATTCTCCTTTTCCCTTTAAAAAATTCCTGACTAGAACACTTGTTGGGCTTCTAACTGAAACTGTGTGTTCTGATTTGCAAGTCTATTCCATACCCAAATAGAAACTGTCTTCTTTCATTTTAGCTTTATGATTTCTTGGTTTACATTTGTAAAGTAGTAATAAAATTATACTTCTCTCTGAGGGCTGTTATGAGGAGCCAATGGGAAGTAACTGTTAATCTGTGAAGTATTGCCAAAGGTGTCTGGCTCACAGACATGCCATAGAAATGTGTTATTCCTGCTGGTGGTGCTGGTGCCAGTGTGAGTGTTTGTGACAAAATACCTGATATAAAAAATTTAAAGGAGAAGAGATTTATTTTGGCTTGTGGTTTCAGAAGTTTCAGTCCGTGGTCAGCTGGTTCCCTTCCTTTTAGTGTCCCAAAAGGGTGTGCTCAGAGTAGTGATAGGTTCTGCATCAGCGAGGCTAGTAAAATACTGAATCTTTAACCCTTTCTCCCCACTATCCCTGCCCAAAATGCACACCTTGTTCCTCTGTCATGGACAGACTTGCCTTACATTTTTGGGTTTTTATCTAAGTTGGAATACTCAGAATTGTACACTTTTTGGTTTCTATCACTATGAGGTCATCTAGTCCAAGGCTTTCATTTTAGATACACTCAAGGTCAAACAGAGGAGAAACCAAGGTCTCAATTCAGCAATTGCATTTCTAGTTATATATCTAAAGGAATGAAAGTCAGTATGTTAAAATATACCTGCACTCCCATGTCCATTGCAGTGGTATTTAGCCAAGATAAATGGAATCAAACTGAGTGTCCATCAGCCGGTTAATGGACAAAGAAATTGTGGTATACGTATACAATAAGCCTTGAAATCTAGACTTTAAAAAGTCCTGCTATTTGTGACAATGTGGGTGAATCTGGGAGGCATTATATTAAGTAAAACCAGCCAGATGTAGGAAGAGAAATACTGCACAAACTATTTGTATGTGGAATCTAAAAGAAGTTGCAGAAGTAGGGGGTAGAATGGTGGATACCAGAAGCTGGGGGAGGAGAGTGGTTGGGGAAAAGAAAGAAAGTAGTCAAAATATATGAAGTTTTAGTTTGACAAGAGGGTAAGGTTTAGTGATCTACTGTACAGAATAGCGACTATAATAAATAATGCAGTATATATTTTGAAATTGCTGACAGATTTTACATATTTTCATCACACAGAAATATGTGAGTTAATGAATTTAATTAATCTGATTTAATCATTCCATATTACAAACATTGCATTGTACCTCACAAATACATATAATTTTTGTAAATAAGAAATGGAATTAACCCAACCTCCTAAAAAGCCCCAAAAAAGAAAAACCTAAAAAAAGAGTAAAAACAGGTTTTTACATCACATCCTGTGCTCTTTCCACTGCCCACCTGCCTCCTTCCCCACTTTGTTGGAAGTCTTTCAAAATTTAACTCAGTCCCACTTCTTCTTGGAAACCTTTCTAGGTATTCCAAGCATCTACTCTTTCTCCATACCTACACCATAGTAAGTTTTGAAAGTTTGTCACACTGCTTACTGATCTTCTTTGTATTAGAGTCCACCATCCGTGCTGTCTTCACCCTGTTGGACTGAAGAGTAAGGAGGTGTTATTTACTTTAGGATCCCACTCCACACATGCTCAGCACTTTGCATGGACAGAGCATTATGAAATTGTCACTAAATCCGCTAGTAATTCACGTAGACAGTTTATCCTAGAAGAAAAAAGATTTAGGAAGAATGGAACAGACTGTCATGGTGATAAAGGATTAGATTTAGATAGACAGCTTGAGAGAACAGAATGAGGCCCAGGGGCTAGTATTGCTAAGGGACAGATAGGATTAGGCAGTAGAGGAAAAGTTCATGATGATAGCCATCTAAACATAGGGACACTTCCTGAGAAGTAGCTTATATATTCTCAAACAAAGGTGTCATGCAATAGAGAACACTGGATATACCCTTGAGACCTCTTGTGTTTTAGCTGGGTTTCAGCATCACTAAAGATCCTGTTGAACTTTTAGAGTTCCCATTTGGCCACAGACATAGCAGGTGCCAGGAACATCTGGGAGGATTGATCTAGCAAGCTTAAGACATGGCCCAGCACTGGCCAGGTGGACCTGGTTGTCACACAGGGTCATTCTGGCCCTAGCTAGTCTAGTTTTCAGAGACTCTGCTTACTAAAAGCTAGCCCTTTCCCCTAATTCCTCCATCTTTTGCAGTATCTCTTCCCATGCCCTTTCTTGCTCTGTTTATTGCTATCTCACGAACCTAGACTGCAATTTCATGCTAAGTTTACTACTGTGATAAGTCTCAGTTTCAGCTAAGAGAATTTGGGGTGTGGCACACACCTGTAATCCTAGTCATTTGAGAGACTGAAGCAGAAGGATCACAAATGCATGGCCTGGACCACTTAGACCCTGGCTTAACATAGAAAATAAAATGAAGACTGAGGAGGTAGCTCAGTAACATAGTGCTTGCTTAATAAATCTGAGGCCCTGGACTCAACCCCTAGTATGGATAAACCTCTCAACCTAGCTTCCATGTATAGAGAATGGATACGAGTTAATTCTTATGAAGCACTTTTGCACAAAAGTCCAAAATCTATCTTTTCTAGGCACTTAGCCATGTTGATACTGTCTTTGTCAACTTTCTTCTGACTGTTCAACATCATTCTCAAATTATGGGTTTATTTATTCTTATACTACTTGTGTCCTAGTTGTACAGCTGGAGTATCTGCAGGGCATTGTTCTAGACCTTCATGGATACTGAAATGTTTGGATGTTCAGGGCTGTTAGATAACATGGCATAGTATTTGCATACAGCTGACACATATCATCCTATATACCTAGCATCACCTCCAGATTACTTATAATACCTGAGGGAATGTCAATGCTATGTTAATAGCTGTCATGCTGTATTGTTTAGAGAAAAATGTTGAGAAAAAAGCATCCCTACATTTTCACCAAAAATGCAATTTTTTTCCTCAGATACTTTTGTTTGGCAGTTGGCTGAATTCCTGGATACAGAACTAATGGATAGGAGGGCCAACTTTACTCCTCTATCAGTTTCAGATTTAAACCTTTCTGTTTCTGTGACCATTCACCAAGTACATGCCACTTTGGCTTTGCTATTAGGATCCTGTTTTTAAACCTTGTTTCATAGATTTCCCCTATAGCCTCCCAAACAAGGGTATTGATTGTGACCTTCTCCTGAAAACGCCACCTCAAGTGCATCTAGGCCTCTTCACAACATAGTTTTGCCTCTCACTCTTGACCATCTCTCCCATCTGACCTCATTCAGAAGGTTCTTGGTCAGGGAGGTCAGTAGAGTGGCTACCATACATCAGCCTGGTTGAACGTGCAGTTCCTAACATATCTTCTCTTACAGTGTTACATTTCAGGCAATATCTAAAGTGAAGGTTCTATTTCAAAACTTCATTCACAACAGACTTACTTAGAATTCACATTTTCCCTTTGTGGTGATGCTCTTCATGGTGGTTAGTTTTTGCTCATATAACCAATACGCTAAGGGAAGCACTGGAGCCACAGAACCTCTGGGAGTAATAATAGTTGTGCAGAATAGGGTCACAGCCTAGAACAGTGTTTCCATGGGGAGATGTTTTCAGAGTTCCAAATTGGAATGCTGGGACTTCTTAAATTCTGTAGCAAGGTTGAACATCCCCCATGCCACACTGAAATTTCCAAATCTCTATATTTTTTGAGGGATTACTATGTACCAGGCAGTATAAAGTCATTATGTGAATTTTGTCATTTCATCTCCCCATTAAGGCTCTGAGGTGGAGGGAGCCGGCATTGGTGACACATGCCTGTAAGCCTCCTTTCCCTGGGAGACTGAGGCAGGAAGATTGTAAATTTGAGCCCCACCTGGGCAATTTAGTGACTTAGTGAGATCCTGTTTCAGATTTTAAAAAAAAAGACTGAGGTGGCGATTGTTGCAAGCCACATTATAAGGTAAGGAAATTAAGGCTAAAGGAACCAGTCTTCATGGCTTTGCATAGAAATTCTAGTAAAGTCAAGCTATCAGACAGAAAGCAGGATTCTAAGAGCTTGGAGGAGTGAGCAGAGGATCAGAGTGGGGCTGCAGATGGAATAAAGGTTGGGGCAGGGCTGGGGAAGCTGGAGACAGTGAGCAGTGGGCATGGCAGAGACACTTTAGCTTAGAGGAGGGGATTTGTAACTAGGTGTTTGCCTTCCCTTGTATCCGGGCTTTGGCCAAAGAACCCTCAGATTCTGTTGTACAGACCTTGAAAAAGTGGGCAACAGCCTTCACATGGATGAGGTAGGAAGGAGGAGAAAAAGGGTAAGGAGTGTTGCAGTAAGAAAGAAGCATGGAGAGGCAGTCAAGGCCAGTGTGGTCGGGTTTATCCCAGCTTTCCACCTGTGCCCTCTCACCTGCATGTGCTTAGCACCCTCCCACAGTGGCAGAGAGACCGGATGTGTCTCTTGATTCTGGCCTTGGCCATATGACCTGCTTTGGCCATCACAATATAAGAGCCAGTCCCTGAGTCCAGACTTCAGAGGCAGCTTATTTTCTTGTGCGTCTCTGCCATAGTCATGAGAACAGGCCCAGGGCGGCCTGCTGAGGACAGGTGAGACATGGGGCAGAGTCAAATTCTCCAGTTGACCTAGAGGAACCCAAAATAGATAAATTGAGCATATACACGAGTAAGATCAACAGCAGCACCCTGCAAATTTAGGAAGAGTAGCTACCTTTGTATGCCTTGAATTATTTTAAAAAGTAAGTTTTAAAAAAATATAATCATTTCTTTTCCCTTTTCTTTTCTTCTCCTCTCCATTACAGTTTCGCATGCAATTGTAAGAAACAATGGGGATCCTAGTTTTTCTCAATGCTAACATCACACAAAACTATAACACAATATCATAACCGGGATATTGACAAGGACACAGTCAAGCCATATAATATATTCATTGTCACATGAATCCTTCATGTTACCACTTTATTGCCACAAGCCATTCCTCTTGCCTTCACTCCCCTCTTTTGTCTGTGGCAACCACCAATCTGGTCTTCATTTCTCTTAAATTTGTCATTTTAAGAATGACATATAGGTGGGCAAAGTGGCACATGCCTATAATCCCAGTACTCGGGAGGCTGAGACTGGAGGATTGCCACAAGTTTGAGGCTAGCCTGGGGTACATAATGAGTTCAAGGCCTGCCTGAACTACATGGTAAGACCCTGTCTCAAAAAACTAGAAAAACTAAAAGACAAAGCAAAACAAAACAAAAAAACTGAAAAAAAAAAAAAAAAAGGATGCCATATAAGTGAAACCATACACTATGCAACCTTTTAGTACTGACCTCTCCCGCTCCTGAATATAATTCTCTGGAAATTCATCTATGTTGTTGCATTTTACTAATGACTTATTTCATTTTAGTGCAGAATAATGCAGTAAGTCCCCCACTTACAAACACTGGAGTTGCTAACTTTCACAGATATGAACAGACCTTACATTTAGTTTTTTGTGCTTTACATTGTATATTTGTGTCAAAGATGTATAAAACTTTGTCAGATTTATGAAGGAATCCAGTTTATCAATGTTCTCCCAGAATAGAACTCTTTCCTAAATTGGGAACTTACTGTATTGCTTGGTACAATGTGTCACATTTGTTTAGCCATTCACTCACTGAAGGAGTGAAGGATTATTTTCAGTTTAAGGCTATTAAGAATAAATCTGTTATAAACACTTGGATACAGATTTCTGTTTGAATCAGTTTTAATTTCTGTAAGATAAATACCCAAAGAACTTAGTTGCTAGGTAACTGTTAACTGCAAGTTTAGTATTTGTTGTTGTTGTTTTGTTTTGTTTTGTTACCACAAAAGACAATGTCTCCATATGTGAAATTGCTATGTAGCCTAGGCCGGCCATGAACTCATGATCCTCCTGCCTCAGCTTCCCCAGTGCTGAGGTTATAGGCATGCACCACCTCACTTAGCTTCAAGGTTAGGGCTACTCTCCATTCTGTGGCACTGAGTGTTAAACCCAGGGCTTTCATGCTTTCTTCTTATTTTGAGACAGTGTCTCACTACATTACCCAAGATGAGCTTGAACTTGAAATCTTACTGCCTCAGCCTCACACAGTGCTGATATTACAGATGCATACAACCATGCCTGGTTAAATTTAGCTTTTTTTTTTTAAGTAACCACCAAATTCTGCAATTTTACATTCCTGCCAGCAATATATAAGTGATCCTATCTGGTCATGATGTTTAATACTTTTGCTAAGTTTTATTTGCTAATATTTTGCTCAGGAGTTTTATATCTAGATTCAAGAGAATGTTGGACTATACTTTTCTTTTTTCATAGTTTTTTGCTCTTGTCTAGCTTTGGTATAAATAGAAAGTACATTGCAAAGTTTCCTGTTGAATGTTGGTGCTCATGCCCCACGAAATTCATACTGAAACACAAGGGTGATGTTTTGGGAAGTGATAATGTTTCGAGGGCTCTGCTTGTGCAGCACAGTAATGTCTTATAAAAGGGCCTAGAAAGAATTAGCTAGGCCTTTTCTGTATTTCTCCCCTCCACCCCCAGGAAAATGCAGCCACCAGGTGTTGTCTTAGTTACTTTCTGATCACTGAGACGCAGTACCTGATTCAAGGAGGAGGAGTTTATGTCGGCTCACGGTTTGTTGCGGTTTCCATCCAGAGGCAGGGGCTCCAGGTCAGGGTTGGCACGTGGCAGAATGGGCATGCAGAGGAGAAGCACTCCGCAGGAATGCAGAGGAGAAGCAGCTCATGATGGCAGGAAGCAGAGAGAGTGAGTGAGTGAGTGGAGAGGTGGGGAAGAGATAAAGCCTTCCAGGCCACACCCCAGTGACCCAACCTTTTCCAACCAGCTGCCACCTCCTACCAGCAAACTAGCTCTGAACTTATCAGCTGCTGGTTTTCATCTGCCCCCATCCAATCACTTCCTAAAAGTGTCGCCTACAAGTGCTTGAGGCTTTGGGGGGACACTGAGATAGAAACCAGTGCTGTGGTGAAGCAGAACGGTTCTCCTCAGACACCAGACCTGCTGGTATTTTGATCCTGCATTTTCCAGCCTCCAGAATGAAGAGAAATATAGTTAACTTGTTTTAAAATTATATAGTATCAGGTATTTTGATCATAGCAGCATAAATGGACTAACAGAGTTCTCTCTTTTATTTTTGAAGAGATTGTGTAGAATTGATGCAAATGCTTGAAAATTTGGTATAGTTGTATAGTGAAGCCATTTAGGCCTGGAGATTACTGGGAGTTAAAAAAATGATGAACTGAATTTTCTTAATAGTTAAGGGCTGTTCAAATGATCTGTGTCAGGGGCTCAGCGTGTAGCTCAGTGGTAAAGCGCTGGCCTAGGATGTGTAAGATCCTGGACTCAATCCCCATCACAGCAAAGCAAACAAGTAATTATTTTATATTGGAAGACTTCTGGCATTTTTTGGGAGAAATATCCCATTTCATTGCAGAATTTCTGTGTGTAAAGCTGCAGTATCTATTTATTGTTCCTTTGATGTCTTCTGGCTCTGTAATGATTACCTGTCTCATTCTCAATATCAGCCAATTGTGTTTTCTCCCTTTTTTGTTTTAGTCTTGCTAGAGATTTGCCAATTGACCTTTTGAAAGAGATAGATCTTTTGATTTTTTTCTATGGTTTTTGTTTCCAGTTTCATTAATTTTTGCTCTTACTCTTATTTCTTTTTTCCCCATTTTTTTTAATTTAAAGAGGAAAAAAAACAAAACAAAATAAAACAGAATAAAGGGTAGCGACAATACAGCATTTCAAGGAAAAAAGGAGGAGTACAACAGCAATAAAACCTAAGATATTAATACTTGACTAATTACATACTGACTTCTTTGAAATAGTTGTTCTAATTACAAAGTTAAAACATGTAAAGTAGACATTCAATCAGTGAGACTGTTAACAGTTTTGCTCCACGATCTGACAAAAACAACAATATGGTCATCCATCTTACCCACTCAAATATACATGCAATTATATCAATGGGGTAAAATTAAACACAACAAAACAGAGCAATGCGGATCACAAGAAAGCAATGTAAGACATAAATTTCAAAGCTAGACAATTGGAGATATTCACTCTCTATCATATTGACTCTTGTTTTCTTCCAAATAGTTGTCCAGATTGTCACATATAGGGAATTCACATGAAAAAACCTAGTATGGAATTGATCTGAGCAGGACGAGGGGGACATTACAGGTCTTCAAGACCAGACATTAGGGAAACCATAAATGGCTGTCATAATGTCTCTCATTCTCCTCAAAACAGCTGTCCATACCTTAACATGTATTGAACTTAGACAAGGCAAAGCAAGCAAAGATCATTTTGAACGAAGAGTGATAGTTTTGCTGGACTTCACATCATGACATTATGGAATCAGCACTGGGTATTGTAGTGTCTCTTTTTCTTCAAGGTAGTTGTTTATTTCAACATGTGTTATATAGTTGGTTCTCGTAAGCTGTTTTTACGCTCTACACATGCATGAGTCTCTCTATATATATCTATCATTTCTATATTAGCCGGAAAAACAAAACAAAGCAAGATAAAACAATTCCTAGAAAAGCATGAGGCAGAAAAGTCACACAAAACCGCAATACAAGGTGATCTATAATGGTTACCATGGTGTCTCAGCAGTATATAACAACATTAATAAAAACAAAACATTAGAGACATTATAAGACTTCAAAAGCAAGTAATAGTCAAACCAGAGTGGGTATCTTAGTGAATCTTGTCGTCATCAGTGTAGTTGCCTATGCTCTTAGACTTGATGCTATCCATCACCACAGTTTTAAATAAGATCAGTCAATACAAAGTAGCAATCTAACAAATCAGATTCAAATAAGATCAGCCATAATGAAACAGTATAAGTTATAAAGGGCTTCAGGTTAAGTTGATAGGAAAATTAGGGGTGATTACCGTAATATGTCCTCTTATTTTTGGGATAGCTGACCATATCCTCAAGTCTAGCGTAAGTAGACAAACTGAAACAGCACACAATCCATCCAAGCAGAGTGGTGAGAATAATGTAAATTTTAAATCTTGTTACCCCATTAACAGTATCCTCTGCCTCCCTTTTTTAGACAATTCCTCTCCTTTCACTCCCATGGGGTGCACTGCTTGTTTTGGGTCTCACTGTCTCCCTATATAGAGTAGCTCAATGGACCCTATCTCCTGATCTACTCTGCTTGTGTTTCTCTCTGTTAGTATTTCAAGGCCCTCTATACTAGAGATTATAGCCTATCTTCTCTGCCTCATTTCTGCTGTTCTATTTTTCTGCCATTGATAGTCTATTTTTCTCTTCCACTCCACTGTCTGCCTCGTTCACTGAGGCCTCTCTGCCACTGTTCCTGAAATGCTCATGTTCTTGTTCTCTCTCCCTAGTATGTCCTTCAGTATTTTTTGTAGGGTTGGATTGGTGGTCACAAATTCTCCTAGCTCCTCTTTGTCATGGAAGCATCTTTTTTCTCCATTAATTTCTAGAGAGAGTTTTGCAGGATACACCAATCTGGGCTGGAGATTGTTCTCCTTCAGCGCTTGAATTAC
>PVJX010049002.1:0-11259 GCA_004027295.1 Dolichotis patagonum
TGTCTACTTTACATGTTTTAACTTTGTAATTTGAACAACTATTTCCAAGAAGTCAGTATGTAATTAGTCAAGTAATAATTTCTTAGGTTTTATTGTTGTACTTTTCCTTTTTTCCTTGGAATACTGTATGGTTGCTACCCTTTATTCTATTTTATTTTGTTTTGTTTTTTCCTCTTTAAATAAAATTATAAAAAAAAAATAAGAAGCAGTCCTTTTGAGGGTCCCAGCCATGCCAGCCTTCACCTGTGTAGTGTTTGCCCCCAGGCAACTCCATGCCAGTGGATTCTGTGACCTGGTCACAGCCACCCACCAACTCCAGTCCTGCTCTGTGTTTCATTTCCTGCTCAGCACCAGGAGCAGAGGTGCCTACTATCCAACCAACCTAATAATGGAAGAGAAGGTACGCCCCAGAGAGTCAGCAGCTCCAGGAGAAGTAGTGGACCTGGCCAGCAATGCTAGCCCCACCAAAAAGTCCAGAGATATTGTAAACTACAAAAACAGCATGAGATTTTACTTTGAAAGTGACTCCTTCCCAACAGACTTGAGTTAAAGAAATTCAGTGTAACACCTGCCATATTGCCAGAGAGTGTTTAATCAGGCTTCATTTTGGGAAAGAGTTAAGATTGGGCCATAGAACAACTATAGAACAACTCCCTTCAGGGTTTCTAGTGTTACCTTCCCACAGTGACTGGGTGTAAGTTAGGTATAAGATCCATCCCTGGGATTGAAGAAAAAGTTCCTAATGACATTGCTGGAGTCTTTGTGTAGAGCTGCAGTAAAGGAAGGTGTTCTCAGAAATTTTAAGGTATATGAATTGTTAAATTTATTTTTGTTGCTGGCATGGTGACACATGCCTATGATGCCAGATACTTGGCAGGTCAAGGCAGGAGGATTAGAAATTTAAGGCAGGCCTGGGCATTTTGCAAGACCCTGTCAGAAAATAAGAGGAGAGAAGAGAAGAGATGATAATCCCAGAAATTGGGAGGCTGAGGCAGGAGGATCATTGTGAGTTCAAGACCAGCCTGAGGTTTTACAAAGTGAGTTCAAGTTCAATTTGAACTGCATAGGGAGACCCTATCTCAAAAAAGAAAAAAGAAAGAAAGAAAGAAATGTCTGGAGATGTAACCCAATGGTAGAATGCCTGCTTAGCATATTTTGATCTCTAGTATAAATAAGCAAGTAAGTAAATATATAGGGCTGGAGATTTAGCTCAGTGGCACAGTGCCTGCCTGGCAAGCATGAGGTCCTGGGTTTGATTCCCAGTACCCACCCCTCAACAAAGATTAGTTAAAAAATAAATAATAAATAAACCTCTACACTTGTTTAATTTGCTAAATTTTCTGTCACTAAGAACCGTAAAAGAAATCTGAGTACATATATAAATTCTAAGTTGTAGGGTATCTATACTGTAAATGTTTTAGTGGGAAGGGCCTAAAGGAAGGCTTTTAGGAATAGAATGGTGTTTGAGGCAGCAGAAGATAAGGAAAGGGAAAAGTGGTAGAGTACATAACTAAAGCCTTAGGGTAGGAATGAGCACACTGAAGCAGCAGCCCAGAGGGCAGAAGATACCTGTGAGGAATGACAGGGATAGGGAGTTGAGCTAGATAGGACGGGGCTGGCTTACAGGAGACCTGGAAATTATAGGAATTTAATGCTGTGACGGCAGGAATGGCTTGATAGAGAAATTAGATCTTTTTGAATGTAGTTAAGGATGAAAGAACAGGATGCTAAGAAGACTGCCTTACTAAGCTGAAGCATTAATACATACTTTAATAGATACAGAAAAAAAAAGAGATACAATAGTGGAGCTGGTAATGATGCTGAGTATATAGAAAGATAAATACGAATGGTTTAAAGGAGAAAAACACAGGTTTTAGTGGATATGAATAATGAAGGTGGGTTACATATAGCTGGTTTCACTCTGAACATAAAGGGCAGGCGAATTAAAGTTAACACACTAAAAAGAGAAAGCCAATTTTTCCCATCACCATATCAGATGGGGATTCCCATTCTGTGTCTTTATTTCTAAAGCAAAGGTCATATTTTGGAAATATTGATACATTGGTCCAAGGTATCATCTCTCTCCTGGCTGGTTAAAATTGCCTCTTTTGTTTTGAGCCAGGGCCTCACCGCGTAGTTCAGAATATCCTTGAACTCACTATGTATCCCAGGCTGTCCTTGAATTCATGGCAGTCTTCCTGTCTCAGCCTCCCAAGTTCTGGGATTACAGGTGTGTGCCACCACACCTGGCTAAAATTGCCTCTTCAATGGTCTTCTGGCTTCATTGTTATCTCCTCCTCCTCTCTCAGGGGTTCCCAAGACTACTTGTAGTTTCAGTGATTTATTAGAAAGATGTACAGGGCTCAGAATATACTCATGCAGCTATGATTTATTATAGCAGAAATATTCCAAGTAGCAAATGGAAAAGAACAAGGACAAAACCCAGAGGGAACCAGACCCAAATTCCCAAGGGTCCTCTATTACTGGCGTCACACAGGATGACTACCTTCTCCCAACCATGCATTGTGACAACATTAAGTGAGATGTTACTAACTGGGAAAACGTGTACAGACTCAGCACTCAGATAGATGTTCAGTCCCTCCCTCCCTCTGTCTACCAGAATTGCAGATTCCCAGAGGAAAGCAGCTGTTCTGAATTGTTATGGCTTGACAGTCTTTGTATGCTGGAAGTCTCACAAGTTGAGAGGTGTCAAGAGGTCGAGCTTTTTGGGGGTGGTGACTAGGTAATGAGGGGGAGACTCCTCATGAGTAGGACAGTGCCCTTATAAAAGAGGTCCAGGAGAGACCCTCAACCCTTCCACCATGCAAGGACACAGAAAGAAGGTGCCATCTATGAACAGGAGAGCTAGGCCTTTGGCCAACATGGAATCTGCCAGTGCTCTGATCTAGACATCCCTGCCTCCAGAACTGTGAGAAATAAACTTACGTTCTTTATAAACCCCTTAGTTTGCGGTATTTTGTCATATCAGCTCACGGAGACCAAGACAGTCATGAAGCACACTGCACACTTTAGACCCCATGAGCCATTCTTACTACCCAGGTGGTAGGAACCCTCCTGAAATCCAAACGCTAAACAAGAACCAGCCTCGTAAAGTGGGTTTCAAAGGATAGTGGTCAAGCTGCTATGTTAACTTTTTTCTGCATGTCTACTGATCCATTCTTCAGTCAAACCAGATAAGGTATGTCAGATAAAAATCCACTTCTTCCACAATGCACAAGTCCCCAACTGAGATGAGCTGTGAACTTTTTCCCAAACACAACCCTCACGCTCTCTTCAACATACATCATCCTCTAGCCACACTGGCTTCTACGTTTCTAGAACATCATTACCCGATAGCGTGTTCTGTGATGATGAGCGTATTTCTGCACTGTCCAATTGTGTGTTGGTGTCCGCCCACCACATATCGAACATGTGAAATGCAACGAGCAGCCCTGAGAAGTCAATTTCTAATTTTGTTATACAGTATTTTAAATTTAGATAGCCACAATTCATCAGTGAGCATCATACTGAATAAAGTAGTTCTAAAACACATTAATCTGTGGGGCATAGTGACACATGCCTGGAATCCTAGCACTTAGGAGGCTGAGGTAGGAGGGTCACCATCAGTTTGAGGCCAGTCTGAGCTCAAATAGTGAGACACTGTCTCAAAACAAACAAACAAACAAACAATAACAAAAACCACACACATCAAGATTTTCCCATTTTAAGGCTATTTGTTGTGTGGGAGATCACCTTGATATAATGGCAGATTTCTGTTATGTTATCAGGCCAGCCATCCCAAAGACTACAGAACAGAAGGACGTACAGACCAAATTAAAATTAGAATCACACACAGATAGTTGATTAAATTACCTCAAAATCAGTGAACATCAAGGGGAAAGAAATGTGATAAGCTAAAACATTATTAAGAAAACACACAAGGAAGGCAGAATTAACTTAAACCTAAGTTATCCAATGTTTGAATGTCCTGTCTTTCTCTTGCATTACCTTTTCTGCTAATGGACCAGAGAGAACTGAAAATCAAGCAAAGGTCAGAAATAAAGTGTTTTGAGTCAATGACAAACACTTGTCACTGGCAAAGATTCAGGAGGGAGAAATATACCTGGCTTATAACTTCACTTTTGCTTGCTAGCTAACCTGCTGAAGACTTTCTTTCTTTCTTTCTTTCTTTCTTTCTTTCTTTCTTTCTCTTCTTTTTCTTTCTTTCCTTCCTTTCTTCCTTTTTTCCTTATTTCTCTTTGTGTGTGTGTGTGTATGTGTGTACTAAGGATTGAATGTAGGGCTTTTTCATTGAGCTCTATCCTCAGCCTGGACTACATAGCAAGGCCCTGTCTCAAAAAACCAAAAAAAAAAAAAATATATACACACACACACACACACACACACATATATATACATACACACACACACACACACACACACACATATATATATACATATATGTATATTTGTATACATATATGTATATTTGTTTAACCCAAGGCCTTACCACTGGGCTAAACATCCAGCCTTTTTTTTTTTGAGGTGTGGTCGCATTAAATTATTGAACCTGCTAGATTTGAACTCTTGGTTCAGCTTCCCAGTGTGTGAGGATTATAGGCATGAGCCACAGAATTTGGTTTTTCATTTGTTTTTTGTCATATTGGGTACTGAATTTAGGGTTTTGTGCATACTAAGCAAACACTGTATCATTGAGATATATACCCCTGGCCCTACAACTCTGGGTTTTATTTGGACTATAGATTTACATGTTTTGGGCAGAGTAGTTATTAGAAAAGAGTGATCAAAGATTCATAAATATTAAGGACTCATGTATATTTAGTCATCCTGGATATTAACTGTCTCATAAATACTTAATTTGTTATGAATATTTAGTGCCTAGGTATCTCATGTATATTTATGTGTCATTAATATTACTTGTGGTCCTTTTATATCCTTTTTCTATCTATATTTAACACATGCACTCTGTACTTAGCTATACTCACACACCTATGAGTTTCATTTTTTATTTTTGCCTGCAGCAAAACACTTTTCTCAACGGTGTATATATAAATCACTCTCCGCATACACGTCTCTGTAAAGTGGCCTTCCTCTGGTTCATCCCATGCAAGTTTCTATAGATGCTTTAGGGTTAAATGCAAATGTCCCTTCCTCCCAGAGGCCTTCCTTCCCTGATCAACCATGGGTATAGGTTAATTGAATCTTCCTCACTTGCTTAGACTGGGGCCCTAATTCCCAACAAGACTTTGGAGATAGGGGCTTTAGGGAGGTAATTAAAGTTATATGAAGTCAGAAAGGTGGACCCCTAATTCAATAAGACTGTCGTGCTTATAAGAGGAGAAAGAGACACTGATTTCATCTCTTTATTAATAATAGCTATCTTAATAGATATAAAATTGTATCTAATTATTTCAATGTACATTTATGTTGAGCTTTTTCTGTATACTTATTTAGTTCTGTATTATCTATGTATATATATTTTTGGTACTGGAGATCAAACTCACAAGCTTGCACTTGCCAGTCAGATGCTTTGCCACTGAGATATAGACCAGGCCCCCCTAATTTTTTTTTAAATATAGGTTTTTAGACAGGGTCTCTCCCCATGTAGCTCAGACTGATTTTAAACTTATTATGTAGCCTAGGCTGGCCTAGAACTCACAGCAATCCTCTTAACTCAGCCTCCCAAGTGCTAAAGCTACAGGCTTGTGCCATCACACCCAGCCCAAAAGATTTAATTTTGAAAAAATCCAATTCACCTGTTTTTCCTTTGTTGTCTGTATTTTTGGTGTCATAACTAAGAAGTTGTTGCCAAATCTAATGTTAGAAAGCTTTTCTCCTATATTTTTTCCTAAAAGTTTTATAGTTTTAACTTTCATGTTTAGGTCTTTGATCCATTTTGAATCTTTTTTATATGATGTTAGATAAGGGCCCACCTTCATTATTTTGCACGTAGATATTCAATTTTTCCAGCACCGTTTGTTGAAAACTATCCTTTCCTCATTGAATGGTCTTTGCATTCTTGTTAAAAGTCACATGGTCATGGCCAGGGATTTAGCTCAGTGGCACAAGCACCTGTCTGGCAAGCGTGAGGTTCTGAGTTCAGTCCCCAGTACCCACTCCCCCCCCCCAAAAAAAGAAAGAAAGAAAATCATATGATCATGTATAAAATGGTTTATTTCAGTGTCCTTTATGTCTGTCTTTATGCTGGCTAGTATTGAACTGTTTTGACTCCTGTAATTTTATCATAATTTTTCAACCAGGGAATGTGAGTCTTCTGATGGCTTTTTCGTAGCCAAATTTTTATCTACTACCTCAAATTATTGATAAATGGTTGCCATCTTAGTGACACTCTAAAACTACAGACTTAATGGCATTTGTTTCTAATGAGAACTGGTATCCTTTGGTATCTCGTGACGAAAGTGTCTAACGTAGAATGCAGTGACACACACTGGTAGTCTCAGCTACCATGGCGACTCAGATAAGAAGATCACATGTTCAAGGCTGGGCAACACAGCCCCATCTCTAGGAAAAGAAAGTATCTAGAAAAAAAATCATTTGGAAACTTTGTGTTTTCTTTATTTTTCCTAAAGAAAGATTTTATTCAGAATGAAATTTGGATTTGTAGTGTCCTAGTCTTTTGTGTAGACTGCTATTGCCTAGCTGGGAAATCAGCCAAGGGAGACTTCCTGGATTAAGTTTAATTTAGGTAATTCTTTTAGTTCGCACTATTAGATTTCATTAGTTCGCCTAGAATAGAGGAAAGAGCAGACATGTACAAACAAGCTGTTTGGGGTTTTTCTCAGGCAGGTTTCTACACATTCACATTGCTAATAAAAAACAAAGGTCAATATGAGAAGCCAGGTAGGGTGTGGCATGCTTGTAATCCCAGCTTCCTGGGAAACTGAAGTGGGAGGATCACTTGAGCCCAGGAATTCCAGACCAACCTGGGCAACAGAGCAAAGTACTCTCGAAAGAAAGAAAGAAAGAAAGAAAGAAAGAAAGAAAGAAAGAAAGAAAGAAAGAAAGAAAGAAAGAAAAGAAAGAAAAAGAAAAGGTCAGTGAGGGAAAAAGCATGACAGAAAGTTGAAGTCAAATTATGATCTTTGGGGTGGAGGCTTGGCTGTTTTACTTTTATCAATGATAAAAAGAGAATCAAGCTTTATTTTATGTGGTCTTTGAGATTCTCTTTCCATTTTAGGTTGTGCCAAAGAAAAATGATAGGTACTTCGCTCTTCTCCCAACAGGTTAATGAGAAAGAACGTTGGGCTGTGTCTAGGAGAGCTGGCATCTGATGGGATTTCGCACTGACTGGCTAAGGGAACTAAGGCGTTGGCTCTCTGGCCTTTGTTTGTTTGTTTGTTTGTTTCTGGCCCCACTAGGTCAAAGTCCAATTTTACTTTCACTAGGAGGGAGAAGATGGGATTTGGAGAGAGAAAACAAAGCTAGACATGTCCCTTATCTCATTGCATTCCCTCCCCAACTGTTCCTTGCTTGAAAAGACCCTCACACATCTATGCACAGTGAGATGGGGCCTTGGGTGATGAGGCCTCTTCAGCTCCCCAGAGCTAGCTGTAAAGAAATCCTTTTTCCTTTTTCAAAATAAATGGCCTCCTTTGATTTGGTCAGCAGTGAGCAAATGAACCTTACTCAGTGTATGGAACTAAGTGGCCAGGGACAATATTTATATCAAACCCAGGGCCTCACAGATGCTGAATAAACTGTCTTTGATTGAGCCACATCCAAGGTCTAAGATATAATTTTGTCTATCATGTGTTAAGAGAATTGTTCCATCTTCAAAGTTCTAATAGCTCTAAAAATGTTATAGGACTTTTTTCAAACTCACGACCTCACACTCGCCAGGCTGGTGCTTACACTGCTGAGCTAAACCCCTGATCCTAGGACTTTTTTTTAAACCTCCTATATCCATTGTTTCTTATTCTATAATTCTCTTGCAGTGGCAAGCAGAAGCACTGAAATGACACCCAGATTTGGAGGCAGATTTATTTTAGGTAAATGGGCACTGATCAGGGTTATTCCCAAAATATCAGTCCCCAAAGGCTCAGGGAGGGAGATTTCAATGGAGTTGAAAGGGGAAGCACAGAGGCTGAGTACTTGGCTATCTTTGATTGATTTTTTTTTATTTTATTTTATTTTATTTTATTTTAAAAGGGAGTAAAATTAAACACAAAAGAACAGAACAGAATGACACAGCCCAACGTTCTTTCTCATTAACCTGTTAGGAGAAGAGCGAAGTACCTATCATTTTTCTTTGGCACAACCTAAACAGAATGGTACATAAGAACAGAATTGTACATAAGAAAGCACAAATTTCAAAGCTAGACAACCAGAGATCTTCACTATCTGTCATATTGTCTCTTGTTTTCTTCCAGATAGTTGTCCTTATCTTTGTATATGGAGAGCTCATACTAAGTAACATAGTCAATATTTTCACAAGATGTGTAGTTCACTGGCTCCCACTTGCTAGGCGGGGGGAGGGGGAGGGGGGGACACGGGATGGGGGACAGGACGACATGAGATGTCTGATTCTCAGCCCATGCAGGCAGGATCACAGTCACCCCCCAGAGACGGGAAGACTTCCTTGTTTTCCCAGCACCCCAAGTCAACCACACTGTGCAGGTCCCGATGCGCAAGGGTCTCTCTCCTTCAGGCCGCTGAAAGTCTACCACACTCTCAGCTGCCCCCCAGAGAGGGGAGGAGTTCCTTGTTCTCCAGGCACCCCGAGTCAACTGCATGGTGCAGGTCCTGATGCACCAGGGTCTCTCTCCTTTGGGCCGCCAAAAGTCTGCCACACTTTCAGCCGCTCCCCAGAGAGGGGAAGAGCTCCTTATTCTTCCGGCACCCCGAGTCAACAGCACAGTGCAGGTCCCGAGGTGCCAGGGTCTCTCCCCTGCAGACCCTCTAAAGTTCGCCATACTCACCTGCTATTTCTTTCTGATGAATTGACCATTCCATTTCCAAAGTTCTGAAATGGCCAACAGACCACAGAAAGAATTCTCTTTAGGCTCCTGTTTGAAACCAGCAGCTACAGCGATCTGCTGCCCTTGCTTCAGGGCCAGCTTTGATTGATTTTTAAAGTATGCATCATAGTGACCAGCTTTTTCTAGGAAACAGTAGTAACAGGAACTGTACCAGAAACTTTTACCTGGGCAGCTAACAGACTGGCCGGAGGGGGGCATTTTTGGAAGCACTCTGAGTTTGATGAATAACATATTTGCATGCATGTTTCATCTGTCCTGCTAAATTGTGAAGTCCTACGCTATTATAGGTAAATGGATGCAACTTGAGAATATACTCATTAGTGAAATAAATAAGACACATGTGTAAATATTGTATTGTTTCTTCAGTGTGACAAGCTGAAAAACAATGTATGTGTATATATATATATATAAATAATTAAGATAGTTATACTGCTAATTTCTCTGAGTTCAATGAAGAGAAAGATTTGTGCTGGTGTTGTTTAGACAATTGAAGGCAGATGTCTTGTGCTCTGGGTGAATAATTTGGGGATGACAATGCACAAAGTATGTACCATTGTTGCCCCCGATTGATGTGTTTTGAAATTTTGTTGTAGCTTTTTTCTTCTTCTTTTCTTTCTTTCTTTTTATCCTTGAATAAAATGGATTTGAAAAGAACATAAATAAAAAAGGACAACTATGGAAGGTACAGAGATGGCAAAAGTTCTGTGCTCTGATTGGTTCAAGATTGACCATAGCAATCAAATTAAGTGGAGAAAACCCTGTGACTGACTTGTATATTCTCTGGTGTGCTTAGCATAATTCCTATTTCTCAACACTGAATGAAGTTTCTGTGGAATAAAAAAAAAATTGTGAGGTCCTAGAAAACATATTACTCTGTTTGCTGTGCCTCATAGCTTAGCACTTTTATGTTTTATAAGTTAAGTAAGTATTTGAAGGGAGAATGAATTGAACTGTTTTGAAGATTATCTTTCAGTGATAATTGTTTGTTTTTCTTTTCTTTTTTTTCAGAGATTGGATCTCCCTAAGATCACCAGGTTGGATTTTAAACGTCTGATGCACATCCTAGAGTGTTAAGATTACATACATATAATTAATTAATACATGCACCACACACCTGGAAATTGTTTCACTTTTGTGAGAAACCATTTTCTGTGAAACCATTTAGCTGGGTGACATTGATTATATTATAGCAATGACATTTTCCCTATTTTGTTGAATTAAACATAATCTATAGATTATTTTAGAATATGAAGACCCATGAAGAATACATTAGGTTAGTATCCTATGATACTGTGTTTGGTAAACTCTTTGGGAAGATTTTATACAACCACTTGGCATGGTAAAAGGCCGAAGTAGTGAATCAGGACTATAAGTATGTCAACTATAAGTCAACTATAAGTATGTCAGTACTATAAGTACTATAAGTATGTCAGTCAGGATTTTCACAGTTGCAAATGTCAGAAAACCAAGAACAAACTGGCTTCAATCAAAAAGGAAACTTTGTCCGGGCATGGTGATACACGTCTGTAATCCTAGGAATGGAGGAGGCTGAGGCAAGAGGGTCAAAACTTTGAGCCTAGCTTGGGCAATTTAGAATTTATTGAGGTCTATCTCAAAATAAAAAATAAAACAGGGGCAGGGATGTAATTCAGTGCGAAGGCCCTGGGTCACATTATAAACACCTAGGATTGGGGGGAAGGATTTTATTTGGCTTATATATGAAAGGTTCAAACTTGACTGAATCCATGGACAGATTATGCCATTTTATATCCTGAGGACTTAGTCTTATTCTCAGTTTCTTGGCTCTTTCTCTGTTGAGTCTGTTCTTACAGTGATAAAATTGCACAGTCTTCTGTCCTCTTAACAGTACTGGGGTTAGGCTAGTGCCTCTTTCAGAACAGTCCTAATGACTTCTGAGTTGAATCGTGTTGCTTTGTTGGGTCCTTCACAAGGATATGTCTGACCTACCGTTGTGCTAGGTACACAGAACACACTGGTTGAATAGTCTGAGTTATGTGTCCGTGCAGGAGTCATGGGTAGTTTTTTTTTTTTTATAATTTTATTTAAAGAGGAAAAAACAAAACAAAATAAAACAGAATAAAGGGTAGCAACCATACAGTATTCCAAGGAAAAAAGGAAAAGTACAACAATAAAACCTAAGAAATTATTACTTGACTAATTACATACTGACTTCTTGGAAATAGTTGTTCAAATTACAAAGTTAAAGCATGTAAAGTAG
>PVJX010049003.1:0-11306 GCA_004027295.1 Dolichotis patagonum
ATGAGATAGATGAGGAGGAAACGGGAGAACCTGGAAATGGGACTCCAGGTGATGCTGTGCGTTCACTTGGGAGTGACCGGCATTGTGCCGATGCTGGTATCGAAACACCTACGCTGCCAGCCGTACGAGGGCTTAGCTCACACAGTTACTGTGCACATAATACCAGTAAGTTCTGGGTGTGTGTGTGTTTGCAGTGCAGGAGAGGAGAGGGGAGCCCAGGGTAAGCGCTCTGTGCAGAGCTATGCTCCCACCCTGTCCTATCCTGTTGTCATTAGTCACTTATTTACTCATTTATTTATGCAGTGCCGGGGACTGAACCCAGACCCTTCACACTCACTAAGTCACTAAGTTGCCCCGGCTGGGCTTGAACTCGTGATCCTCCTGCATCAGCCTCCCAGAGTGCTGGGATTCTAGATGCATACCACCACTATTTTAGAATGTACTGCTTATTATTATTTTTTTTTCTGGTGCCGGGAAATGAACTCATGATCTCGAGCTTGCCAGGCAGGCACCGTGCCTCTGAGCTGTGTGTCGGCCCTCTTGTTTTGTTTGGTGATGCACTGTAGTCCTGGGGCTTAGAAGCTTCCACCTTGGTGTCAGGTGAAGACGACTGCAGCCCAGTCTCCCCTGCCCAGTCTGCCACAACAAATAGCACAGGTGACATGCTGAAAGCAAAGCAGGATACAGGCTCGGATCCTCTGCAATGCCACACTGCCACCGAGGTCCCTAAGTGTGTCTTCTCAATTGCTGCAGTGACCCCATTACAGACTGACACCAACCCTGGGAGCCATGCTGCCCCCAGCGCCGGGTACATCCTAAATGCTTTGTCACACTTCCCTCGTCACGCCCTCACCACTCTCTTGACCAGCAATCTGGGTCATGGTCTGATTGTCACTTGTCCTCTGTCCCTACAACATGATGGGCGTATGGTATTGGCTGGGAGGATTAAGGCTCAAGCAACCCACTTCAAACATCTTTTTGGGCCTCCATTTCGACAGTGGTGTGTGCATCAGTGGTCAGGAATTAGCAGTGGGTGGCTTGGAATTCTCACCTAAGTATCTATTAATGTTAAGTCAGACACAGAAGTTATTCCTTCCGGGGACGGTGACCTCAGTAGGTAGATCTCCTGGTAGAAGAGCTAGGCTCAGAGGGGAGAAGGGGGTGCACATGAAGGCGGTATGAGGTGTGACGGAACAATACAGTGAATGCTTAAAAGCTTATTATACTAAAAGATACATCATCAGTAACCCCCAAGAGCCTCCTCCTCACTTGGCACACACTTGCATCACTCTTGCCGCTTTCTGGAGCAGGTCTGGAAGTCCTCTTTCATGAGTGTCTTTAGTGGCCTTGTGGTTGTCTTGATGTCCCCAATTTTTTTTTTTTTTTTTTTTTGGTCCTTTTGAGGCAGGGTTTCACTAAGCAGTTCAGGCTGGCCTTGAGCTCACTGTGCAGCCCAAGCTGGTCTCGAACTCACAATGCTCTTTCTGTCTCAGCCTCCTGAGTGCTGGCATTACAGACGTGCACCACCATGTCTGGCTTAACGCATTAAATACTCACCGTGTGCGTGCGTGCGTGGGTGCGTATTATTTTGGGGGGGTTGCTGCTGAGCTGTGTCCCGGGCCCTCATCAGGTATTCTGAATACCAGCGAACAGTGAGGACCCCTCACAGAATGAGCGCAGATGCTGCGGGCTGCAGAAGCAGCCATCCTGTGGGCAGCGTGGTGGCAAGACCATGGAGGGGGCTGGTGCAGCCTCCAGGACTGTGAGCTTCTGGTGGGAGGGAGAGGCGAGCAGACCACAGGTGGAGGCAGAGGTGCAGGAGACCCTGCCGGGCAGGGGTGACACTCCTGGGCCTGCGATGCCAGGCTCATCCGGGTCTTCACCCTCCACCCTCCAGGCAGCAGGTGGCCCCTGAGTTGCTAGTGCAGTAGGACAGACTCACGGTGGCTCCCTTCCTCCCGAGGGCAGCAGTCGGGGAGGGCATCCAAGGTGAGGACACCTGTCCCTGGTGGGGACAGCATCACCTCCAGCACGGGGTGCTATGGCCCCCCGTGCTCAGGAGGGTGGCAGCAGCTATGCCACAGGAAAGCTGACCGACCCTCGGGAGCCACCCGCAGGAGCGTGACCTGGCTTCCCACAGCCCTCAATGATGAGGTCACTGCTCCCAGAGTTCACTGCACCTGCACCCCAGGGCTGAGAAACTGTTTCTGCGCGATAGAGCCTTATCAAATCGTCCGATCTTTCAGGAGCTGCAGTGCTGTGTGTGAGGGTGCTGGGCTTGGCGCGGGGTGCCCTACCTGGGTGAAGAGGTCCAGGGCCTTGTGCAGGTTGGCGTACATGCCTGTTGGCGGCTCGTTGGTGATCTTGATGGCATTCTCCAGGATGCCCTGCGGGATGATGTGGGACTCGGGGCTGGGCGCGGGCTCGGCGCTGATGAACACGCGGTAGTTGTCGTGGCTGCCTATGCTGTAGCGCTCCACCTTCTTGTCCAGGGTGCTCAGCCACCGGGCCACCAGGTGGATGTTCTGCAGCCGGGGCCAGGGATTAGCTGTGGCACCAGGGCCCCTCCGGACCGGCCACTGTGCCCTGCCTCTTGGCATAGCCTGGACTCTTCCCTGTGGCACCTGGCCCTCTCTGCTGCCCACTTGGCTGGGTGCGGGCATTGAGATATTTCCAACAACCCTTGTACTCAGGTATTTCAAGACCTACAGCCTCCTAGTGAGTCCTCTGCAGCCCCCCAACACAAGACTGGGGTCGCCTGGTCCCCAGCCCTCCTCCAGGGGTGTCCAGAAGAGCATCAGGGCCAGGAGGAGTGGTCACACCCGGCTTTGACCAGAAAGTGGTAGAGTGTGTGTCCTTTTGACCTCCCCCAAGCAGCACCAGGGATGGTTTTGTGGGCTGGGGTGTCTGTCTGTCTGTCTGCCTGTTTCATTTCTGGCAGTGGATTTCAGGGCTTTCACGCAGAGCAATGACCCCATCCCTTTTTACTTTTTATTTTGAAATGGTCTTGCTAGATCACTAAGTTGTCCAGGGTAGGCTCCAATGTGGGATCCCCTTGCCTCAGCTTCCTTAGTGCTGGGTGACAGCTGTGTGGTTCACCTTAGTTTTAAGATGCCCTGTCTTTGGAGGAGCAGTATCTCTGTCACCGTGGGAGAATCTGTTCTACTTGGATGGCTTTGGGTCCCTGCCCCCACCTAACTGGGCCACGTGACTTCGGGCCTGCTCCTCCCCGAGGGGCCAGGTTTCCAGTCCCTGGCCGCCGTGATGCAGGGAGCCCTCACCTGCAGAATGACCCAGTGTCCGCTCTCGGCTGCCACATCCAGCGCATTCTCGGCCACCACCTCTTGCCCCTGCCCCAGGGACACATTGTGGAGTTTCCCGTTGTCTATGGTAAATCCTAGTTTTTTTCCTAAAGAAAAGCAAAACAGGAAAAGCACAGAGATGATTCAGGGACAGAGGCTCCGAGTGTGCAGCCCACGGCCAGGAACTCCACACACACCCCCATCGTGTTTACTGAGGGGAAATACACGGCCCGTAAAAGTCACCATTGCAAGCCATCTCCAAGTGTGCAGCTCAGTGACGTCACGTCCACTCACCCTATTGTGCAACTGTCTCTGGGGCTCTGGAATGTCTTCCCCACCCCGGGAGCCCTCACGCCCATTAGGCAATCAGTCTCCGTCCACCTCCCCCAGCCCCTGGTGTCAGCCAACCTGCTCTCTGCTCCGTAAACATTCCATATAAACGGGACCGTGCAATCCGAGGCCTTTGTGCATGGCTCTTTTAACATGTTCAGGGTGCATCCGTGTTGCAGTGTGCGCCAGAACTCTGACCCTTTTCATGCCAGAGTAATATTCCACTCAGCAGCTAGACTACATCTGCTTGTCCGTGCATCAGTTGGATATTTCTGTGTTTTCTCTCTTTCAGTTATTGTGAATGAGTACTTATGGAAAGCATCTTTTTAAGTGTCTGTCTTCTTTTTTGGATGGGGTGGGGTGCTGGGGATGGAACCCAGGGCCTTCTGTGCCCTAAGCAAGGGTTTTACCCCTGAGTTAAACCTCCAGCCCCTGAATGCCTGTTTTCAGTCATCTGTGTTCGCAGGAGTGGAGTTGCGGGGCCGCATGGTAATTCTGTGTGCAGTTCCCTGAGAGGCTGCCAAACTGTTTCCACAGCAGCTGCGCCATTTCACACTCCTGTGAGCCCTGTACGCGGAGTTCAGCTCTCCACACCCTCTCGGGCGCTTGTCCCCGCTCAGGGTTTGAGATGGCTACCGAGGGGGATGGAGCGCTGTCTCGCTGTGGTTTGGATTTACATTTCTCTGGTGGCGCTGACACCCGCCCCACTTGGGAGGGTGTCACCGGCCCGCTGCACTCACCCAGGGCTTCCACGTCTTTCAGAGGGTCAACCCCCGGGGAGAGGATGAAGAAGATGGGGGTGGACGGGCTGCTCTCCTCGTAGGACTTAGAAAACTCCACGCTGCGGCCCTCCACAAACTTGCTGCCCATCTTCTCCTCCACAAAGTTCCTGCAGGAGAGGTGCTTTGTCAGCCCCAAAGCTGTGGAACTGTGGCTCTGATCCACGAGTCCAAGGTTTGGGGTCAACCCCAGACCCCACTGGGTCCATAATAACATAATTCATAGGGGCAGGGAAAAAAATGGCCCAAGCAGAGGGACCATTTCTCGGTGGACTTTCCAAGCAGAGTTTCTTCCTGCAACAAGAGGCCTGTGTGAGCGTGTGCTTTCTCCACCTTGGCTTTACTTATGACGGGCACACTGTTTCCTGGAGGCCAGCGTGCCCTTCCTCTGGGCCATGCAAGCGAGTAGTACCAGGGCCAGCTGGGGTCGGGGTGGGCAGGAAGGAAGTTCAAGTTAGAGCAGCGCTGCCGAGTTCCGGCAGCCACACAATGTGGGTGGTCAGGGGTGTGACAGAGAAGAGGTGGAGAGAATACAGCAGCCCCTTGGCCAAGCGCCACCAATATCTGGGCCTGTTGAGGCCTGGGATAATCCTCTTGGAGAGTGGAGTGTTTCTCCGGGTGGTCTTTGGGCTTCAGGTATCTGCTGGCTGAGCTGACTGTATTCTACTGTCCAGTCCTGGCCTCCACTGACCACTGAGTGTGTTCCAGGCTGAGAATGTGCTCCTCTGATGCGATCTGAGTGCTCTGGGGACTCAAGAAGACTTCCGACAGAGCTGTTCCCTGACATTTGCCCGGCTGCTCCAGCCCCTTCCCTCTGCTTTGAGGAAGGTCTGGGGGCACTGCCTTCCGCTCGCTGGGGCTCTCTGGGCACCTGGTCCGTTACTCACTTCCCTGCTCTGGGCTCCGATAGGTCTTGTAGTTTCCTGAGCTGATACTGACCACAGGTGGGTGGGGAGAGGGGAGCTGCTCTTCCTGAAGCCCCCATTCTCTTAGTCAGGGCCTTTGGGATAGACTGAGATGGTAGATGTGATGACCCTGCCGGATACTGAGCCTTGCACCTGGACAGGGATGGAACTGAATCACCTTTTGTTAATTACCAGGCAGCCGTTCTCTATGGGACAATGAGGGGTGCTGAGTAAGGGTACATGCCTGAGCCTCGCTGGCACTGGGGTCACGCCACACCTTCCCGCGTGGGTGGACCTTCCTCTCACACCGAGTCCTGTACCCGGCCCTGCCGCCTCCCTGGACCAGCCCAGCTCCCCCACACAATGGCGATCTCTTGTTTCTTTTCACCCCACTCTTCCCCATCACTCTTGGCTCTTTTCCTCTTCTGTCTGAGCGAAACAGAGCAAAACAAAAAGTCGGTGAATAACCAGTGGGTGTGAGTCAGGGCCCTGCTTTGTCAGAGGGGAATTCTGGGAGGGACATGAGTGTCTTTTGGGAACTCTGGCTGCATTCATGCTGCTGGGAAAGTTGAAAAGGATAGCAGCCACCCCCACCCGGGCCCTGAGCGTGGGCCCTGGACTCGGCCCCTGTGAGCCCCCGTCTCCGCCTCCTTGCAGCACGGAAGGGGTCAGGTCCACAGACGTCCTTCTGGGAACCGGAACAGTTTACTTGCTAACTAGCCACAAGAGCCCTCGTAAAAGACAGATGTTAAGGGCAGACGCCGCGGGATTGGAAGTCCTCAAGTGCTGGTGGAGTCGCCATTTCTTCACTGGTGTGGCCTCAAGGATGTGGACTTTGCTTTCAGTGCCCAAGGCTCACATGGAAGGGGTAGCCTGTCTTCCTGTCACGTGTCACAGGCTGCGCCTCCTTTTGGGTCCCTGGGGCAGGGGTCCCACTGGCCATACTCTGAGACATGCAGGGCTAATGAGAACTCAGGGTCATAGGTTGTTTCTACCAAAGATCCACCAGGCAATAGGGCCTTGTACCTTTCTCTGTAGAATGGGGCTAGAACCAGCCCAGGAGGTGAAGGGACACCTTCAGCATGCCTGGCCCCATGGCCCACAGCCTTGTCCCCCCACCCAACCTGTGCTATTGCTCATGCCCGGGACACTCACTTGACTGCGTAGGTCATGCGGTCTGGCCGCATGCACCTCACCATGCAGAGCTTCTGCAGGGCCGTCTTGGTCTTCCACTCCTTGGGGAAGACTTCCTTCTCCGGGGCCTCCGACTCCACCAGCTTCTTCCACCGCTTGGCAGACCCTTCGATGTCATTGTCCAGGTTCTTGAACTCGTCCATCTCTGCCAGGGCCTAGGGCAGGGGTGGCAGTCAGGGGCCACCTTCCCCAGTGCTCCTCAGTTCCCCAAAGAGAGGCTGCAGCCTCCAGAGGGGCCCAGGGCTCTGAGTGGCCTGTTGCTAAAACAGTGACTATCACTCACGTCCACTGCGGGCCCAGCCTTTGTGGAGGAGTCCGGCCTGACAATGTGGGCCTGCACCTCTGGACAGGCTCTGGATAGAACTGGTCTGCTCTGGGCACTGTTGACTTCCTTAGGTCTGTTCAGGCTGAGACTTAAAGCTTAGGACTTGTAGGTTCTGGATTTGGAGGTCCACACTTCCCCTTTGCCCTTCTGTGGGCAGAGGGCTGAGAGGGCCCTGGGGCGGGGTCCCCACTCGGGCTCTGCTGCTTCGTGCAGGCTGGGGTCACACTCAGGAGGAATGCAAGGCCTTCTGGGAACCGGAAGCTGCTCATAGGCCCTTTATTCCTTTTTTTTCTTTCTTGAGACAGGGTCTCACTCTGTACTTTGGGTTGGCCTTGAACTCTCTATGTGATCCAAGTTCACCTCAAACTTACTAGGACCCTCCTGCCTCAGCCTCCCAAGTTCTGAGATAATAGGCATCTTCCAACATGCCCAGTTCCATCCCCTTTTTTGATCCCCTCAATTTACTGAATTTTATGGAGGCCCCAGCTCCTTGTAATCTGGCCTTGCAGACGCCCTCAGCCCTGGCCAGAAAGGCTCCACAGCAGGAAGAAAGGACGCAGAGCTGGAGTTTGAAGACTCACCTTGATACCGCCCCAGCCTTGGTGCTGCAGGAAGTCCACTGGCGAGGTGACCCCAGCCTTGAAAGGGAAGCGCAGCAGGAAGTCCAGCTCCATGGGGTTCAGCTCTTTCTTCATGGACAGGACCTGAGGGGAGGGGAGGCGACAGGAGCATGGTGGTAGGAATTGACAACTTAGCGACAATGAGCCCTCGTTGTGCGCCAGCTGGGGTTGACGGAGAAGTTGGCGCTGCCCTTGGGTTGGGGTGGACCTTGATCTTCCCCTTTGCTTTGTGATTTTAAATTGGGGTAAACACAAAGCTTATCACGGGGCAGGGAGATAGCTCAGCGGCACAGCGCCTGACTGGCAAATGGAAGGTCCTGAGTTCAATTCCCAGTACCGGGAGTGGAGGGGGGAATCTTGTCGTATGAACCACATTCATGACCATGATTCAGTGGCACAGTCCAGTTAGACCCTCTTGTTACCCCCGAGGGAAACCCTTCCTTATCTGGCCGCTCCCCGCTCCCCATTTGCCTTCTCCCAGCCCCTGGCCAGCACTGGTCTGCTCTTCGTCTCTCTGCATTTGCTCCTGGACGTTGTAGATAAATGGAGTCATCATGTCCTCTGTGCCTTTTGCACCTGGCTTTTTTCACTGAGCATGTCATGGAGGCTCACCTCTGTCCCAGCATGGGCCAGAAGTTTGTTCCCTTTTTATGACTGAGTCACATTCCATTGTGGGACATACCACACCGAGTCTCTCCATGCATCTGGCTTGCTTTGGCTGTTGTGAGTCACTTGGCTTTTGGCTGGGTGAACAATGGGGTGGTGAATGTTGGGGAGAACCATCTCCCCTGTTTTGGTTTTGTGCCTGTTTTTGTGCCTGTTAGTTACGTAGACTGGTGGTTTTGTGCCTGTTTTTGTGCCTGTTAGTTACGTAGACTGGTTCCTTTTGGCATATGTGGACATGTATGTAATAGACTTTGGCTGTCCCCTGCCCCTGCCCTGTGCCTGCTCTTCAGCCTGCATGTATACTCTGGAATGAAGTTGCTGGGTCCTGCTTTCTACCATTTTGTCTCTTGTGTGTGCTGGGTCCCTGGATCCCCAGCCCCTGGTCTGGTTCATTTCACAGTGGCTTTTGGGGGGCAGCTAGTGGGCACCCTCTGTCTCAGCTGGATGGCAGGGAGTCAGGGGCTCCGGCAGTCACTTAGCTGCTGCTGTCTCCCCAGTCAGGTGCCCAAGTGGCCCCTTTGTTCAGACACCAGAGAGTTTCTCCCAAGTCAGGCTCTTCCTTTTGATCAAACAAAATTTTTGCTACTGGGGCCTGAGGAGAGAGCTTTCTGGCTAGCGAATTAAAGGGCGCACCAAGGACCTCTGAGGACTTTTTAGCAAAAGAAAAACACACAGCAAACATGGGATTCAGAGGCTCAGAGAGAGGAGAAACCTCACCCGTGGGATACCCTGCAAGCTAGGTTTACGTGGCTGTCCAAGCTACCGGTAACCACGGCTACAACTCGGCATAGGCGGGGCCACAGAGGCGTGTTTTGTGGTTTGGATGTGAACACAAGGAACAGGGGCTGAACTTTACCCCCCGGTGTGACAGTGTTGGGAGGTGGGGCCTGACTAGCGGTGGTGACTGGGCCGTGAGGGCAGAGGGGGAGGCTGACGCCATTGCAGGGTCCTTATGGGGGGGTCAGGCCCCTCCTTGCTCTCTCGCACTCTCTCCTCTCCCATCTTGGGATCTGGTGCTGAAAGCCCCGCCCCCAATGCCAGTACCTTGATCTTGGATTTCCAGACTCTAGAACCATGAGAAATAAACTTATTGTCTGTGATATTCTAAGACTAAGACAAGCTATTTGTTTTTGAAACAGGGTCCAGGCTGGACTTGAACTCAAGGGCTCAAGTGGTCCTCCCTCTGCCTCTCGAGTAGCTGGGATTGCAGATATTCGCCATTACGTCTAACCGAGAGGCTTCCTAGCCAGCTTAATGCAGCATAAATCTTTCAGTAGTTCTGCAGAGCTGCATAAACAGGAGCTCAACATCACTCCTTATAATAGTCATGCTTTTTTTTTTTTTTAAAGAAATATCACTTTGCTGGGTGTGGTGGCACTCAGGAGGCTGAGTCAGGAGGAAGGTAAGTTCCAGACCAACCTGGATCACATAGTGAGACCCTGCCTCAAGAATAAAAATATTGCTTAGTATCCACAGCGGGTTCAGCACTAAGGTAGGACTATTTACCCCACACTACTTAAACATAATAAAATGACATCTCTTTGTAAACTTCTCTTTAACTGACCCCTTTCTCAGACTCCCCTGGAAGATGTTGTCTGTTTCCTGAATGTGGACTAATCGGACCCCAGGTGTGGACCCCAGGTGTGTCCTTCCTCGGGCACCTTGGACCGCAGGGTCACCGGGGGACCTTGCTGAAATGCAGGTTGGATTCGCCAGACCTGAGCAGAGGGCCTGGAGACGCGGGCCTCTCACCAATGACTGTGTCTGCAGAGCGCGCTCTGAACAGTCAGTGGGTCAGGACCTTACCTGAAACGTCACTTGTGCCAGAAAGATGAGTTTGTCCCTCTCGAAGAGGCCCCGGGCCGTGTACATGTAGACGGAGTAGGTGATCTCATCCGTCAGGTTGGTCACGCGCTGCCTGACCTCGTCCGCGGGGGTGGTCTTCTGGATGGCTTTCTCGAACACCACGTTGAAGGCCTGGGGGAGCAGCCAGGGAGGGCGTGAAGGCTTGCAGAGCCGCCTGTGGCCTCTGGGTGGTTGGATGGGGGCACCAGAGACACTCGGGGTGGGGGGCTGACGCTGTCCTGCCCTCGGGTTGGCACCGCCCCAGCGGCCCTGTGCACCCCAGGCTCCTGCATGGGAGCCCGAGGGCCACCCACCTTGAGTGAGAACTGGTAGATGGGGTTGATCTTGTTGAGGTCGTTGAGGATGAAGTAGAGCAGGGAAGCCCGCTCCGCGGCAGGCCGGTAGTTCTCGCGGGCCTCGTTGATCTTAGCTTCTGTGATTTTTGCCTCTTGTACCTCAAAGCAGACAGAAAGGGCAGGGATGAAGCCGGCAGGTGGACACGCAGGTGGCCCCTCCTCACCCGAAGCCCTTTGCTCCCAGGGGTCCTTTCAGACAGCAGGGCACTGGGCTCCTCCAGCCCTCAGCCCCCTCAGGGGCTGCGGTGACCACGGCTTCTTCCTGCCTACGGGGCAGGCTCCTTGGAGCCCCGCTGCCACCCTCCTGTGCGCTCCAGCTGGGCCACCCAGCGACCCAGGGGTTGGTGCCTACCTTCTCCTCGATCTCGCTGGCGGTGTGTTTGGTGGTCTCCAGGTTCTCCACCAAGGCAGTGTCTCCTAGGAAGTTTCCTGATGCGGCCGACAGGCGTGCCAGGAGGGAGTCTTCCAGCTCCTTCAGGACGATCTTGAATTCATTCTGAGATTTGGTGAGGCTTGCCTATGGGGATGGATGGCAGAGAGCCGGGAAGCGCAGTGAGTGGAGCCCTTCTGGGCCCCTGGGCCTCCCGGAAGCAGCTGAGTGGGTTCTGCCAGCTGGGTTTCAAAGGGGAGGGACAGCACCCAGCCTGCAAGGACACGTGGACATGGGTGCCCCAGTGCTGTGAAGGACAAGAGACAGGAGAGCAGGGCTCCTCTGAGCCCCGTGACAGAGACAGAGCCAGGAGTGTGGCCAGGCCTGGCTGGCTGCACAGGGCGTCCTCCTGGGGCAGGACCCGCCGAGCTGCCCAAGGACCACTATGAGTCCTGCTCTTCTAGAGAAGCTGCCGTCTCATTTGGGAAGTGAAACAAGAAACAGCTAGGAAAGAAGCGACTCATTTGGTTGGACAGAAAGAGACAGCTCAGGACGACCAGCTGGGGCTGCCTTGGGGAGAAGCGGTGAGACACGAGGGGCCACCTCTGTGCCCC
>PVJX010049004.1:0-11258 GCA_004027295.1 Dolichotis patagonum
AGTAGGTAAAAACCTCAAAGATATAGGGGTAGGAAGAGAATTCATGAACAAGAACCAAAGTACACGGGAAGTACTTCCCAGAATCAATAACTGGGACCACATCTTATTAAAGAGTTTCTGCATGTCAAAAGAGGTTTCCAGCAGAGTGAAAAGAAAACTCACAAATTGGGAAAAAATCTTCATGGACAGCGCCTCAGACCAAGGACTTCTGTCTAGAACTTATAAAGAATTAAAAAAAAATCAGGCTCTCGAAATTCAAAGACCTAATCCAAAAATGGGCATCTGAAATGAATACACAGTTCTCAGATGAAGAAATATGAATGGCAAATAAATACATGAAAAAATGTTCATCATCATTAGTCATGAGAGAAATGCAAATTAAAACCACACTTTGATTCCATCTCACTCTAGAAAGAATGGCCAAGATAGAAAACACTACCAACAACAAGTGTTGGAGAGGCTGTGGGGAAAAAGGAACTCTTCTACACTGTTGGTGGGAGTGTGGACTGGTGCAACCACTGTGGAGGTCAGTCTGGAGATTCCTCAAAAAGCTGGGTATGGAAGTCCCATTTGACCCAGCTATTCCGCTTCTAGGCATATTTCCAGAAGAACTGAAAACATCATACCACGGTGATTTATGTGCACCCATGTTTATAGCAGCACAATGTGTAATAGCCAGATCTTGGAAACAACCTAAGTGCCCATCAACTGAGGAATGGTAAAAAAGTTGTGGCATTTTTATACTATGGAGTACTACTCAGCTATAAAGAATGATCACATCGAGATATTTATAAATAAATGAACATGACTTGAGACCATTCTCTTAAGTGAAATAAACCAAACTCACAAGGGTAAATACCATATAGTCTCCCTAGTATGAGATTTGATAAGAGTATATAAGACTTTATGGTAAGCATGAGTCGCCATCTCATAGCTTTGAAGTCTTTCAAAGTTTTCAATCATCAGTTGGAATGGTTTTATCCTGTTTTGTTTGGCTATATCATGCGTGATGATATGAACAGCTGTTTTGAAGAAAACAAAACATTATGACAGCTATTGCTGATTTAATATCATCCTTCTTAGAAGTCCTACTATGCTTCTTTTGTTCTACTACCGTTGGTTCTATCTATCACATTGTGTCTTATTGGAATTTGAATGTGTGATAGTTTAAACAAAATTTTTTTATCAAAATGAGATATTATAGTACCCATTGATCATTTTCTGTTATTTGGTTCAGAAAACCCCGTAATTCTTTCAATCTATGCATGGCTTTATACTATTGTGTTATGTTTGATATTATTGTATTTGAAACTATGCTCAACTATAGCAGAGTAAGAGATATGGTGTTAGCTACTGTTGATGTCCAGTTGTCTTAATGTAAAGTACTGTGTTGCCTATGTTGTCCTGTTCTGATCTGCTCTGTAATGACCCCTTTTGTTTTATTCTCTTTCAAATTAAATAAAAAAAGAGTACATGGACGAGCCCTCCTCCCACCCAGAGGACCTTGGTGGGCTACAGGAGCCTCACAACCCCTTCCTCCCAAAGGAGCTCAGCAGGTAGGCAAAAGTGTCCCAACCCTGAGGATCATAGCAGGGGAGTAAGAGCACAGGTAATCCCTCCTTCCATACAAAGGAACATGGGCAGGCACATGAGAGTTCCAGTGATGCCTTCCCCCACATGGAGGTACCCAGGAGGGCCTGCAAGACCTCTAATGACATAATAGGGCCCCAGGTGGCATGCACACCATAGATGGGTCTGGCAGCCTGGAAAAGTCTGAAGCCATAGTAACAACACAAGCTAAGTGTTAGTTCACGTCAATACTCCTAGGCTGCTCAGCCCAGGAAGAATCCAGGACGTATGTCCAACTGCCTTTGAAGGAGGAATTCAGGTGACTGGCTCGTGTCCTACACTGTGGGAACCAGAAACTGGGTGGATGCCACACAGTAGGACCCAAAGACACACACAAAGGATGAGACTAACAAGATTGAAATATAACCTGAAATATAACCAACAGGTGAAGATGACAAGGCAGAAAAAAAATGCAATCTCGGACCCTCAGCACATCTGGAACAAGTACAGGAGACGTTGACATAGAAGAGATTGGAAGACACATGACTGAAATTTCTGAAAATATATCAAGTGAAGTAAAGAAATAGCTACAAGGCTATAAAGGAAATCAGATCAGAAATAATCTTCAGGTTAAAAATATGACAACCTTAAGGAGGGAATTGCTCAGCATAGTTAGAGAAAACATAGATGAAAAATACAGGTGCATAGGAAAATGCTGAAAACCTGAAGAACAATATAGGAAGGGCATAAAATGCATAAAACAAATTCAAAGAGATAGCCAGGAAATTTAAAATTCCATGGAAAGCTGGCAAAAACCACTTGAATGAAACTGAAAATAGGTTTTCAGACCTTGAAGAAAGGATTGCAGCTAGTGATCATGAAAGGAAAGATCTTTTAAAAATAACAAAGGACCATGAAATACAATTCAAGAGCTCTAAGAAAATACAAAGAAAAACAATAAAAGTTGATAGGTATCGATGAAAAAGCAAGAGTCAACATAAATGACAAACTTTTGCACAAGTAATAAAAAATTTTCCAATCATGGGAACAGTATCTGATATTCAGATAAGTGAGGCACATAGAACTCCAAACAGCCATAACCAAAATAATATTATGTCTATACTCAGACATATAATAATCATCCCAAAAACTCCACAAAAACAAAATATTAAAAGCTGTTAGAGCAAAGAAACATCAACTATCAAGGAAAGCCCATGAGAATCACAGCTCACTTCTCAACACAATCCCTCAAGTGAAGAAGAGCATGGAGTAAAGAATTTCAAATCCTGAAAGAAAACAACTTCCAACTCAGATTGATATATCCTGCAAGCTATCTTTTTAAATTAATGGAAAAATAACACACTTCCATGACAAAGAACAAATAATTTGTTGGTTTGGAGGAAATACATAGTCCTCCAAATACAATAGTCCTCCAAACTAATACTAGCTAGAGTACTGAAAGATACTCTAGATACAGATACAAATGACCACAATTCGAAGAACACAGAAACCACCAGGCAGGTCAAGCAATTAAAGGGGAAATGCAGGGAACCAGTAACAGGAAGATAACATGACAAAGATTAGAAAATAACTGGACATTACATATCAGCTATAATCATCAAAATAAATCGTCTTAATTCACCAAGCAAAAGAAACAAATTGGCATAAAGTGTCAAGAACAAAATTCAGCAATATGCTGTATACAAGAAACACATTTAACAAAAAGAAACTCATAGACTGACAGTAAAAGTGTGGAAAATAATGCCCCATGCAACAGGAACTCAGAAAAAGGCAGAGGTAGCTGTTCTGTTTGCAGACAATGTGAGCTTCAAACCAAAAATGATCAAAGGAGATAAAGTTGCTACATACTTGTTAGGGGAAGACTTCAAGAGGAAGAGATAACAATTATTAATATATATGCACCAAATACAAGAGAACCCAACTATATAAGAGAAATAATAATAGACATGAAAAGTCAAATAAGCAATAACACAATTGTCAGGGAACCTTCATACACATTGTGATAAAGATATACATCAGCTAGACAAAAGGTCAGCAAAGAAATAACAGAATCAAAGAAATAACAGAATCACACATATGAACAAATGGACTTAACAGACATTTAAAGAGTTCAATCCAACAACATCAGAATACATCAGCTGCACATGAGATATTCTTTAAAATACCCATAAAACGTCTTAAGTAAATGCAAAGGAATTGAAATTATCCCATGCATATTATCATATTGCACTGAAATTGGAAATTAATGGCAAAAGAAACTGCAAAGAGTACATAACACATGTAAATTCAATAACATCCTCATGAACAATCAATTGGTCACAGATAACTTAAGAAATTAAACAATATCTACAAATGCAGGTACAACATATTGGAACCTGTAGGACACAATGAAAGCAGTCCTAAGAGGAAAATACATAGCAATCAATTCTCCTATCAGGAAAACAGAATGAGCACAAATCTAAAACCTAATGCAACACATCAAGATTCTAACAAAAGAATAGAAAGTAAAGACCAAACCTCATAGAAGGGAGGAAATTATAAAGATCAAAGCAGAAATTAATGCAATTGAAACTAAGAAAACAATTCAAAGAATTAATGAATCAAAAAGTTGGTTCTTTGACAGAATAAATGAAATTGACAAACCCCTAGCCAACCTTATCAAGAAATGGAAAGGAAAACTCAAATTCATGCAGTGAGGAATTAAATGGGTGAAATTACTACAGATTTTGTGGAAATTCAGAAGATCATCAATACCTACTTTGAAAATCTTTACTCATGTAGGAAAATACAGAAGAAATGGAAAGATTCCTAGAAACATATGAATTACCAAAACTGAATCAAGATGCAAAAATTATCAAAAACCCAATATTAGTTACTAAAATTGAAAATGTAATTCAAAACTTACCAACTTAAAAGAACTTATCAAACTTACAAAGAAACTTACCAAACTTACAAACTTACCAAACTTACAAAGAAAAGCCAAGGTCCTGATGGATTCTCCACTGAATTCTACAAGAAATTTACAGAAGAATTAATGTTGATACTCCTCAAACTCTTTAATGAAATTGAAAGGCAAGCAATTTTCCCTAACTCATTGCTGGAGGCAAGTATTATTCTGATAGCAAAACCAGAGAGAGACCCAATCAAAAGGAGAACTACAGGCCAATCTGCCTAATGAATATAGAGAATATATTTTATTGAAAATATTCAATAAAGTACTAGCAAACAATTCAGCAAATCATCAAGAAGATTATACATCATGACCAAGTGAAATGCATCTCAGGAATTCAGGGTTGGTTCAACATGTGCTAATCAATAAATGGAACACACTACATCAACAGAGCCAAAGACAAAAAAAAATCCATGATCATCTCAATAGATGGAGAAAAAGCTTTTGATAAAGTCCAACATTCATTCATGATAAAAAAAAATCCCTACAGAAAATTGAAATAGATAGTCTCTACCTCAATCTGTTAAAAGTCATCTATGACAAACCAACAGCCAACATCATACTAAATGGACAAAAACTGAAAGCTTTCAACCTAAAATCAGGAACAAGGCAAGGATGTGCATGTTAGCTACAGCAATGAGACAAGAGAGAGAAATAAAAGGAATAAGGATATGAAAGGAAGAAGTTCAACTATCATTATTTACAGATAACATGATACTCTACATAGAAGACCCCAAAAATCCATCAAACACTACTAGAGTGAATAAGCAAATTCAACAGCATAGCTGGATACAAAATCAACACCAGAAAATCAATAGTATTCTTGTATACAACAAACTCATTGAGAGAGAAATTATAGAAACAACACTTCAAAAGAGCATTTAAAAAGTGAAATACTTAGGAATCAATCTAACAAAGGATGTAAAAGATCTATATATTGAAAACTGCAGCACTCTGAAAAATGAGATTGAGTAGGATATCAGAGAGTGGAAAGATATTCTTTGCTCATGGATAGGAAAAACAAAATTTCTGAAAATGGCCATACTCCCAAAATGGTTATACAGATTTAATGCACTTCTGATCAATGTAAAATTAGCATACCTCATGGATCTAGAGAAAACATTCCTAAAATTCATTTTGAAACATAAAATATCTAGAATAGCAAAGGAAATCCTGGCTAACAAAGGTAAGGCAGGAGGCATCACAATCATAACCTGAAATTATACTACAAGCCTACTGTGATAAAATCAGCATAGTACTGGCAAAAAGACAGATGTGAGGATCAGTGGAACAGAATAGAAGTTGCAGAACATAAACACAGTCAGCCACCTTATCTTTGACAAAGGGGCCAAACATTAACTGGAGGCTGATGGCCTCATCAATAAATGGTGTTGAAAAAACTGGCTTTCCACATGCCAAAGACTAAAGCTAGACCTATGTCTATCACCATACACTAAACTAAAGTCAAAATGGATCAAGGATCTAAATATTAAAACAGAAACACTAAATCTACTGGAAGACAAGGTAGGTAGAAATCTTGAAGACATAGGGCTAAGCAAAGAGTTCATGAGCAAAATGCTAACTGCACAGGGATTACTTCAAACAATCAGCAGCTGGAATCTCCTATTAAAAAGTTTTTGTACATAAAAAGAAATCACCAACAGGGTGAAAAAAAACCCTCAGAATGGAAAAAATTTAGTTAAATATTCCTCAAAGGACTTCTATCTAGAATGTGTGCAGAATTGAAAGAAAGCAGGCCTCCCAAATCCAAAGACCCAATCCAAAAGTGGGCATCTGAGATAAATATGCACTTCTTAGATAAAATACAAATGGCAAATAAATATATCAAAAAGTGTTCAGCGTTACTGTCATTCAAGAAATGCCAGTTAAAACAACACTGAGATTCTATCTCACTTCAGAAAGAGTGACTGCCATCAAGAAATCAACCAATAACAAATGCTGGTAGGGCTGTGGGGGGAAAAGGAATACTTCTTCATTGTTGGTGAGATTATAGACTAGTGCAGATACTGTGGAAATCAGTGTGGATTCTTCAAATAACTAGTGGAACATCCAATCCAGCTATTCTCTTTCAGAGTATTTTCCCAGAAGAATTGAAAACAGCATGCCATAGAAATATACATGCACCCATGTTTATAGCAGCCCAATTTATAATAGCTAAATTTTGGAAACAACCTGAATGTTCATCGACTGCTGAGTGGATAAAAAAGATATGGTATTTTTATACAATGGAATACTACTCAACACTAAAGAAGGATAAATTGAGGCTTTTATAGGTAAATGCATGCAACTTGTGACTATACTCATAAGTGAAATAAATCGGACACACATGTGTAAACATTGTATTGTCTCCCTAGTGCAAAAAACAAAGAGTAAATAGCATCCAAAAAATATAGTAGATATTGGGAAAGGGAAGGGGAAAGGGAAAGGGAAAGAAACAACTCAAAAAGAAAGAACTGGAACAAAGTACAGGAGAAAAGGAAGAAGAGAAAAGATTATATATATACAAGATAGATAACTCTACTACTAATCTCTATTATTTCATCCAAAAGAACAATTTGTGCTTCCATTGTTTGATTATTTTTCATGTTTATATCTTGTAATCTGAACAACTACTTTGAAGATAGCAATGTATATTATATTAACCATTGTTAATCTCCTATTATTTTGTTTTAAAATTCTGTATCATTTTTATTTTTTCTACTTTAAACTTTTTTTGGGTCTACTTTATACTTAATAAATAAAAATAAAACAGGGCCAATGATATATAAAAAAAAGAATTACAGCAAACTTCTTAACACAAGTCTTAAGAGCCAGAAGTGCTGAAAGTGAAGTGTTGCAATCCCTACAAGAAAATAATTTCCAATGTATTATTAAAAATTGATGAGGAAATGATACTTTTGTGGTAAAGAGTACTTAAAGAAATTCATGACCACAAAACCAACACTCCAAAAACTGTCAAAAATATCCTAGAATGAGATAATGAAGCTCACATAACAAAGGTATAGTAGAATCAATATAACAGGTAGGGTGGGCGATTAAATAGACGGGGAAAATGGATAATAAATAAGAATGGACAATAACAAGAGTAAGTCAATACCCATTAGTAACAACTCTCTGTGTGAAAGGTCTCAATTCCTCAACCAAAAGAGACTGGCAGAATGGATCAAGAAACAAAATTCAATAGTATGCTGTACACAAGAAACACATTTAATCTAACTAGAAGCTCAAACAAATCAAAGGAAGAAAATTATTCCATGCAACAAGAACCTTATTTAAAAAACCATGTATAGTTATCCTCTGTTCTGACAAAGTGGTCTTCAAGCCAAAACTGATCAGAAGTGAAGAAGGGCACTACATATTGCTCAAGTGAGCAATCAAACACAGAGAGATAACTATTATTAACACATATGCACTGAACAACAGCATGCCCAACTTCATAAAACAAGTACTACTAAACATGAAAGATCAGATAAGTATAAAAACATTTGTAGTGGAGGGCTTCAATACCCCACTGTCTCAAATAGACAAAAATTCCACCAATAAATATCAGTTGAATGAAACTTTGAAACAAATGGAGTTAATAGATATGTACGGAGTGTTCCACCAAACAACATGCTGTATATTCTTCTCAGTAGCACATAGAAATTTCTACAAAATGGGCCACCTACTATATAATAATTCATAGTTAAGTAAATGTAAAAGAACTGAAATTATACCATGCATATTATCAGGTCATAACACAATGAAACTATAAATCAACTAAAGAAGAAATGAATTATGTAAATGCATGGAAAACAATACATTCTTATGTAAGCAATGGTTTACAGAACTCAAAGAATGGAAAAGACCATTTCTAGAACTAAATTTAATGCCAGAACAATGCACCAGAATTTATGTGACACAATGAAAGCAGTGCTAATACAAAAGTTTATGACTGCAAATGTGCACATCACAAAAACAGAGTAAGGCCAAGTAAATACACTGGTACCTCAGTACTAATGCTTTTTTTTTGCAAACAATTTGGTTCCCAAACAGAAGAATTTGTCAAAATTTTGTTTTTGTTTACACTCTTTGCATCAGGTGACAAGACCATAGCCATTTTTCCTGCACAATCATAAACATGGCCATCTTTTCCAGAATTGTGGAATGAATTAACTTCATGAACCAAGGTACAACTGTAACCTAGTAATGCACCTCAAGGTCCTAGAAAAAACAAAACAAAAAAATCCAAACCCAAATCTAATGGAAGGAAATTATAAACATCAAAGATGAAATCAATGAAATTGGCACCAAAAATGAATGCACAGAGTCAATGAACTGAAGAGTTTGTTCTTTAGGAGAATAAACAAAACTAGACAAACTCTTTTTTTTACATTACATACTCTCATCATTGGAAATAGTTGTTCAGGTTACAAAATTAAAGCATACAAAGTAGACATACAAACAATGAGACTGTTAACAGTTCTGCTCAACAATCTAACAATAACAACAACAGTAATATGGTCATCTATCTTACACACTTAAACATACATGCAGTTATATCCCTTACAGCACTTTCTTTTCCTCTCTTTTTACAGTAGCAATGACACATTTTGGGTTTTATTACTCCTATGGTTCTTATTACTTTTTACACTAGAAACACAATGTGATATTTATAAATATGTTTCTCATTTATTTAACTAATGAGGATAGTCTCAAGTTGTCTTCATTTACCTATGAAGGCCTCAAGATCATCCTTTTTGTAGCTGAGTAATATTCCATTGTGTAAAAGTACCACATCTTTTTCATCCACTCTGCAGTTAATGGGCATCTTGGTTGTTTACAAGATTTAGCTATTACAAATTGGGCTGCTACAAACATAGGTGTGCATATATCACTGTGATATGAACTTTTCAGTTCTTTTGGGAAAATACCCTAGAGGGGAATAGCTGGGTTGAATGGAGTTTCCATTCCTAATCTTCTGAGAATTCTCCATATTGATTTCCATAGTGGTTGCACCAGTCTGCAATCCCACCAACAGTGGAGCAGTGTTCATTTTTCCCTGCAGCCTCACCAACATTTGCTATCAGTTGATTTCTTGATGGCAGCTATTCTTTCAGGAGTGAGATGAAATCTCAATGTTGTTTTAATTTGCATTTCTTGAATGACCAGTGATGGTGAACATTTCTTCATGTATTTGTTTGCCATTTGTATATCTTCATCTGAGAACTGTGTGTTCAACTCAGCTGCCCATTTTTGGAGAGGGTCTTTGAATTTGGGGGGCTTGATGTTTTTCAATTCTTTTTTTAAAATTTTATTTTAAAAGGGACTAAAATTAAACACAACAAAATAGAACAGAATGGGACATAAGAAAGCATAAATTTCAAAGCTAGACAACCAGAGATCTTCACTATCTGTCATATTGCCTCTTGTTTTCTTCCAAATGGTTGCCCTTATCTTTGCATATGGAGAGCTCATACTAAATAACATAGCCAATCTTTTCACAAGATGTGTAGTTCACTGGCTCCCACTTGCTAAGCAGGGGGGAGGGGGAGGGATGACACGGGATGGGGGACAGGACTACATGAGATATCTGATTCTCAGCCCACATGCTGGCAGGATCACAGCCGCATCCAGAGAGGGGAGGAGTTCCTTGTTCTCCTGGCACCCCGAGTCAACCGCACTGTGCAGGTCCAGATGCACCAGGGTCTCTCTCCTTCGGGCTGCTGAAAGTCTGCCACACTCACAGCCACTCCCCAGAAAGGGGAGGAATTCCTTGTTCTCCTGGCACCCCGAGTCAACTGCATTGTGCAGGTCCTGATGTGCCAGGGTCTCTCTCCTTCGGGCTGCTGAAAGTCTGCCACACTCTCAGCCACCCCCAGAGGGGGGGGGAGTTCCTTGTTCTCCTGGCACCCCGAGTCAACCGCATGGTGGAGGTACCGAGGCACCAGGGTCTCTCCTCTGCAGGCCTCCTAAAATCCACTGTACTCACCTGCTATTTCTTTCTGATGAATTGACCATTCCATTTCCAAAGTTCTGAAATGGCCAACAGACCACAGAAAGAATTCTCTTTAGGCTCTTGTTTGAAACCAGCAGCAACAGCAATCTGCTGGCCTTGCTTCAGGGCCACTCAATTCTATAAATGTTCTGGATATACGTCCTCTGTCTGAAGGGTTGCTGGATGTAATTCTTTCCCATTCTGTGGGTTTTCTTTTCACTCTGATGGTGATTTCTTTTGAAGTACAGAAACTTTTCGATAATATGAGATCCCAATTTTTGATTCTCTGAAGTGTTTCCCATGAAGTTTGTGTTTTGTTCATGAAATCTCTACCTTCCCCTATGTCTCCAAGACTTCTACCTACCTTATTTTCTGGTAGATTTAGTGTTTCTGTTTTAATGATTAGGTCTTTGATCCATTTAGACTGTAATTTTGTGCATGGTGATAGGCATGGATCTAGTTTCAGTGTTTTGCATGTGGAGAGCCAATTTTTCCAACACCAACAACAAGAGGCTACCTTCCTCCAGTGAACATGTTTAGCCCATTTGTCTAATATCAGGTGGCTGAGTGTCTTTGTAGTTGTGCTTGCATCTTCTAATCTGTTCCATTGATCTTCAGGTCTATTTCTTTGCCAGTACCATGCTGATTTTATCACTGTGGCTTTGTAGTACAGTTTCAAGTCAGGAATTGAGATGCCTCCTGCCTTGCCTTTATTGCCCA
>PVJX010049005.1:0-11258 GCA_004027295.1 Dolichotis patagonum
AAGATCTTATAAAGTTAATTATCATGTATACAGATTAAAAACAAGACTAATAGACCAAAGAATATAGAAAGCACGTAAGGCAATTGTAGTAAGTCAAAATACACTTTGAGACACATTGTCTGCAATGAATCACAATATTTTTCTCCCTCTTTTTGCCTATTATCTGTTATTTATTTCATAGTTTATATATGCATTAAAGTTTTTATATAAGAGAAACTATGTGACATTTAAATTTGTGTGTCTGAGATACCTCATTTAATATTATGATCTCAAGATGCATCCATTTTCCTCAAATGACACACGTTTATCATTCTTTATGTAGAATAATAGTCCATTGTGTTAAATGCCCCATTTTCTTTATCCATTCACCTGTTGGTAGGCGTATAGACTATTTACAACATTTGGATATTATGAATTTTGCTGCTATAAACATGAGTATGCATATATCACTGAGCTACCATATCATTAATTCATTTGAAAAGATAACTAGAAGGGGATTGGCTAGATCAAATGCCATTGCTACTTTTAAGTTTTTGAAGAGTATCTAAACTGCTTTCCATAATGGTTGTATCAGTTTACAGTGTCACTAAAAATGAGTTCTTTTTTCTCACCAGCATTTGTTATTGGTTGATCAGTCATTCTGGAGTAAGATGCAAACTCAATGTCATTTTAATTTGCATTTCCCAAATGGTCAGTGATGTTGAACATTTTTTCATGTATTTATTTGCCAATTGTATTTCTTAACATGAGAAATGTCTATTCATTTCAGATGACCACTTTTAATTGGTATGTTTTCATTTGGGAGGTGTAATTTTTCAGTTTTTCATGTGTTTCAGATATTAATCCTTAATCTTAGGAGTAGTTCAGACAATGGCAATTTTTTTTCCACTTTGTAAATTGTCGGTTCACTCTGTTTATGGATTCCTTTCCTGTGCAGAAGCTTTTAAATTTGATGTGATCCTATTTATTGACCATTAGTATTATTTCTTGAGCAACCAGGATTCTATTCATAAAGTCTTTACCAACACCTACCTCTTACAGAATTTTACCCATATCATTTTCACCAAACTAAGTATTTCTGTTCTAATGTTTAGATCCATGACCCATTTTCATTTTGGCTTAATATATGATGAGAGATATGGATCTGTGTTCAACCTTTGCTATACAGATACTCAATTTTCCCAGCATCATTGATTGAAGAGTATCTTTCCTTCAACAAAATGATTTGGCCTCTTTGCCAAAAATAGTGTAATTAAGTGTGTCTGGAGGTATTTCTGTATCTTCTATTCTGTTGCACTGATCAACAAATCTGGTTTCTTTTTTTTAATACAATGCAATGTCTATCATTGTAGCAGTTTAGTAGTATAATAGGAAGTATGTGATTGTGAAGTCCCTTGCCTTACTCTTGTTGCCCAAAATTGCTTTTGTTATCTAGGTCTCTTTTGGTTCCATATCAATTTTAATATGCTTCTGCCAGTTCTGTAAGGAATTTTTTTTGTCATTTTGAATGGGATTGCATTGAATCTGTATAACAGTTTTGGAAGTATGGTAATTTTGACTATATTGTTTCTGCCTATCCAGGAACAAGTTTTATTTAAGCATATATAATGTTAATGTGAAGAAAAATCAAATTTAAATATGGTATGACCTCTGAAGCTAGGATTCTACAAAGGTGACTAATATTAAAGTCATTGAAGAATTCAATGGTAAAATAGCAGTTTAGAGTTCCTTCTGTGAAGAGACAAAAGAAATTGCTTCTTTCTCTTCTCCCTGGCATGGAAAGATACAATGAAAGCCTGCAGGAGGCACAGGATGTGACAGTAACTTGCTCTAAGATGTCAGGGTCTCCACAACTATGACAGAAAAATAAAGTCTGAAAGATGAGTTACTTTGCTTTGGTAATAATTTATGTCTTGAAATTTTCTATTTACTTCAAATAAAGAAATTAATGGAAAAAAGATGGCGCACCAATAGGTAGCAGGATATGGAGCCTCTCTTAGAGAGACAGCACAAATGCCAGAATAGAACACCCTGGAGAGACCCAAAGAGAGGGAGATGGATTCTTTCAACCCAGGAAGAAACTGAAGTGAAAGAAACTACTTGAATATGAGGTCCTGGGGCTACTATTATTGAAGTTAAGATTGGCAAACATGGCGCTCTCTCTGAGCCAACTGAATTCGTGCTCAAGATCGACCTGAGCCACTGAACCCACGCCAATGTGATTGGCTTGAATGGCCCTGAGTGTAGAGCTGAACCGCCCTGCACACAACTGGCCTGGAACTGCCCTGCACCCAACCTACCAAGAGGCACTGTGAATTCGTGCTGCAGCTGTGCTGAGGTCAGAGGTCAGGGAGCCCAGCAGTTCTCAGAGATTGGCATCAACACATAGTGAGTAATGGGAAGGAGACCCTCTTATGGGAAAGGGGCAACCAACAGGACAACATGTTGGAGTTGGGCAGGATGGCCCTAAATCTGTAAGTAAGCAGCTTCAGTTGGTTGCTCCCCTTGTGGAGTGGATTGGTGGGATCAGCTTGGACTGGTCCACGTCCCTGGCCAGGACCCAGTGGGTCATCATAAATCAATACCTGAACTGTGGTGCACACTGACACAGTGAAGGCCCATGAAGGTTGACTGGCCCAGAGGGGAGGAGCCAGCATACACTGCCCTAGCTTGCACTTCAAGCTCTGATAGCAGACTGCAGAGGGCAGAAGCCCCTAGCCTGTGTGCTCCAGAAGAACCCTAACCAACAAGGAAAGGGGCTGAGAATTACACTATACACTTTTATGGAAGGAACCAAAAACATGACGAGAGACAGAAATAAGAAAAAGCCCCCAGACTCCAACTCTAAGAACATTGATCCAGGAGAGGGAAATACAAAAGAGATTGAGGACAGCAAACATGCAACATCAAACACAGCATCAGCAGACATAGAGATATCTTTAGGACGTTGTAAATGAAATCAAACTGAAATATTTATTCAAGTTAAACAAGAGATAATCAGATTAACAAATGGAAGGCTGGGAATCTCTCAAGAAGACACAGACAGAAGAATGGAGGAACACAAAAGGAGAGAAATGTTCAATGAAGAATATAAAGAAAACCTAGAATTCATGAAGCAGATTCAAAGAGATTACCAAGAAACTAAAAATTCCATAGAAAGTTGGCAAAACTGCTTGAAAGAAACTAAAGATAGACTATCAAAAATTGGACACAGGCTTGCAATTTGTGATCATGAAAGGGAAGATCTCTTAAAAATAACAAGGGAGCAGGCAGTAACCATACAAAGGCTAGAGGATGACAAGAGGATCCATAACTTAAGAATAAAGCATGTGAATGAGAAGCAGGAGTCAAAACAAAGGAATTGCAAAGGCTATTCACAGAAATTATTAAGGAAAACTTCCCAAATATAGAAAAAAGAAATGATATGTAGATATATGAAGAATACAGAACTCCAGCCACCTACAACCAAAACAGAGCTACACCCAGACACATAATAATCATGATCCCAGAAATTCAACATAAGAACAGAATATTAAAAGCCATCTGAGAAAAGACAGATCACCTATAAAGGAAAACCCATCAAAATCATGGCAGACTTTTCAACAAAGACCATCAAATCAAGAAGAGCTTGGAGTGAAGTAATTCAAGACCTGAAGGAGAACAACCTCCAGCCCAGATTGATGTATGCTGCAAAACTCTCTGTAGAAATTAATGGAGAAGCAAGATGCTTCCATGACAAAGAGGAACTGGGAGAATTTGGGACCACCAATCCAACCCTACAAAAATACTGAAGGACATTCTAGAGAGAGAAAAAAAGAATACAAGCACTTCGGGAACAATGACAGAGAGGCCTAAATGAATGGGGCAGACAGCATTGAAATGAAAGAGAAAGGTAGTCAACAAATGGTAAAAAAATAGAATATCAGAAATGAGGCAGAGAACATTGGCTGTAATCTCTAATATAGATGTCCTCAATATACTAACAAAAGAAACACAGGCAGAGTAGATCAGGAGATAAGGTCCATTGAGGTGCTCTATATAGGGAGGCAGTGGGACCCAAAATAAGCAGTACATCCTATGGGAGTGAAAGGGGAGGAATTGTCTAAAAAAGGAAGGCAGAGGATATTGTTAGTGGGGTAACAAGATTTAAAATCTACATTATTCTCATCACTCTGCTTAGATGGATTACATGCTGTTCCAGTTTGTCTATTTACACTAGACTTGAGGACATGGTCAGCTATCCCAAAAAGTGAGGATATATTATGGTAATCATCCTTAATTTCCTATCAACTTAATCTGAAGGCCTGTATTACTTATACTGTCTTATTATGAGTGATCCTATTTGAATCTGGTTTGTTAGATTGCTGTTTTGTATTGACTTGATTTTATTCAAATCTGTTATGATTGATAGCATCAAGTTTAAGAGTATAGGCAACTACACTGAAGATGACAAGATTCACTAAGATACCCACTCTGGTTGATTATTGCCTACTTTTGAAGTCTTATAATGTCTCCAATGCTTCATTTTTATTAATATTGTTATATACTGCTGATACAACATGGTACCATTGTAGATCACCTAGTGTTGTGGTTTTATATGACTTTTTGCTTCATGCTTTTCTAGGAATTGTTTGTTTTGTCTTGCTTTGTTTTGTTTTTACCTCTCATACAGAAAGGATATATATACATTTAGAGACTCACGCATGTGTAGAGCTTATAAACAGTTTATGAGAACCAACTATATAATGCATGTTGAAATGAATAACTACTTTGAATAAAAAGAGACACTACAGTACCCATTGCTGATTCCATAATGTCATGATGTGAAATCCAGAAATACTATCATTCTTTGTTCAAAGTGATTTTAGCTTTTTATTTTTGTTTAAGTTCAACACACATGAAGGTATGGACAGCTGTTTGGAAGAGAATGAGAGAAACTATGACAGCCATTCTTGGCTTCCCTATTGTCTGGTCTTGAAGACCTGAAACTCCTTCCTTGTCTTGTTCAGATCAGTTCCATACTATGTTGTTTCATGTGAATTCCCTGTATGTGACAATATGGACAACTATTTGGAAGAAAACAAGAGTTAATATGATAAAGAGTGAATATCTCTGATTGTCTAGTTTTGAAATTTATGTCTCTTACATTGCTTTCTTGTGACCTGCTTTGTTATGTTTTGTTGTGTTTAATTTTACCCTTTTGATATAATTGCATGTATGTTTAAGTGTGTAAAATGGATGACCATGTTACTGTTTTTGTCAGATCGTGGAGCAGAACTGTTAACAGTCTCATTGCTTGAAGGTCTACTTTGCATGTTTAATTTGGCAATTTGAACAACTATTTCCAAGATGTCAGTATGTAATTTATCAAGTAATGATTTCTTAGTGGCTTTGTTGTTGTTGTTGTTGTTGTTGTTGTTGTTGTTATTTTCTTTTTTCCTTGGAATTCTGTATTGTACTACCCTTTATTCTGTTTTGTTTTTTGGTTTTTTTCCTCCTTAAATAAAATTATTTAAAAAATGAAAAATATCAGTTTGTTCTATCTGCATTACCCACAAGGACTCAGGCTCTCTTACAAATAGAAACTACATCTACTAGATTGCAAAGTTTATACCATTCTACTAATCCCTAAACTACATGATAAGCTCCAGATAACTGTAACATACAGCACAACAGGTTTCTTAAGACACATTAATCTAGTTCAAATTTAAGAATTTTTATGGTTTTGACATGAAACGTTCCCCCAATGGCGTGTGTGCTAAAAAGATTGGTAGTCAGTGACATAGTGTTCAGAGATGGGATGATGAGAAGTGAATTGATCCTGAAAGCTCCAATCCCATCAATGAGATATACCACTGATGCATTCATGATTTAAGGGACTGTTTGTATGTGATTTAAAAAGTAGGAGATGGGGTCCAGCTGAAGGAGATAGGTCCTTAAGGATGTACACATGAAGGCAACATCTTGTCTTTGCAACTTCCCAATTTTCTGACTGTCATTAGGTGAGCAGCTTTGCACCACCGCATGATCTCTGCCATAATATTCTGCCTAATCACAGATTAAGAGCAAGGGAGTCTCTCAACCAAAGTTCTCAGCTCCAAAAGGTATCTCTGCACATCCTCTGTCTCCCAATCAAGAACAGAGATGAAAACATAAATCTTTCATATTGAATTATCACTCCTTTGTGATTCTTCTGCTTACTGTCCTGATGTTTGTACATACTGGTGCTCATAAAGTCTTTATATATCCAGCATTGGTGTGGCATATCTGTCCCAAAAGTTTGACAAGAGATAGAAATTTAGATATACTGAGTGCACTGAGGAGTCAAGAAGGAACAGTTAGCTCTATCTAGAGGAAAGGGCAATGTAAAAAATGAACAATGCTTAAAATTTTAAAACATGTATAATGTTTTTCAGAAAAACTGAAAAGTAAAAAAGAAGTTTAGAGATACAAATCCAGGAATAAAGTTATAAAGGTTTTTCCCATTTGGATACATTGAAAGAGTCATAAGCATTTCAGTATGACTACAGTTCAGAATGTAAGAGTAGTGTTGGACTAAGATAAAATGAGACAAGATGATGTGCGTATATTATCTGTAGATGCTAAATATTCAACTAAGCACACATTGATGTTTGGTTTTCCGGTACTGTATACAATTCAAAGTGCTCTTTAGTCAAACCTACACCCACTAATAGTCTTAGCCAGGACTTTGGCCTTATGTTTCCTATGTTCCCTATCTAGCCTAATAAAACTGGTTAGACCTTGAAAAAACCCTTAAGTGCTAATGGGTTCTCAAGAATCACTTGAGTAAAACCTTCCTCAAAAGATAATGAAAAGGATGAAAAGAAAAGCAATTGTACAGTTTTGGGGACTGAGGTCCATGAGAATAAAGAATTGCTGTGATAATGGCATAAGAAATGAACTATTAAATTGTCCAGTGTAAAGATGTCAGTAAGATGGCAGAATAATGTCTTTCTGCCATCATCTCCCTGAAGAAACATCAATTTTGATAACTGCTCACAGACAAGAGTATCCATGTGGGAATCTGAGAGCTCAGTGAAGTTTCAGATTCTTGTTGGGGCAAAAAATTTTAAGAGTAGATGAATAGGGTGATAAAAAACAGTTCATCATTACCTGTGCTTACTCAACTCCAAGGCAGCACAACTCAGTACAAAGAGATACCTCCCTCAGAACACAATATCTCTGACAGGGGAAAGTAATAACATACTAAATGATAGCTTGGCCTTGCCAAATATTTTGAGCTGTTGCTCATCATTTTCTTGCGACACCCCAAATGATCATGATATCAGAATATTTGAGTGATTTGGAGATGACAGGATCAATGAAAATAAATGCAGAATCAGAGAAATCAGCATTTTGAACTCAACAATGGGTCACACCAATTCTACCAATCTGTGGACTTCATCAAGTAGCCTGCCTAGTAGATGTTTGGCATGCCTCAGTTATATGGTACCTCAAATTGATTCATATATTACAAAAAATATGGTCCCCATGCCTCACTTCTCCCCTGTGGTCAGTTTCCCACACCTTATTCACACAGGAAAATACAGTGAATCTCTAAAGATTGTGTGCAAGTGAATGCAGTCAGTCCAGTTCTGAAAGATTAAGAGTAGGCACACAAAAATAAACATTTGAATACACTTGATAGAAAGTCAAATAGAAATAATTTAGTAGCTCCACTGCCATTGCAGTATCTGGAGAATGCATATAATCTTAAGAGTTCCATGACTGATATCCGCCCCCCCTAGGACATGGGACTGGGGCCCGAGGTTGTGTGGGCAACAGTTCACCACCCCAAGCTTCTGTCTTTCAATTTAGGGAGCCAAAGCCTTTAGGGGAGTTAGGACCATGCAAGGTGAGTCCCACTGCCACCAGGCAGGCTAGGGGAGAGCTGGGAATCCTGCACACCAAGCGTTTGAAATTCTGGATAGCTACCGGACACACTGGACCAAGCCCCAGAAGTTCCACTGACTAAGTGCACCATGCCCAGCATCCTTCTTTCAGTGCAAGAGGCAGAGACTTCACAGGGGGACTCTCAGCCTTGTTGGGCTGGCCTAGGGAGAGCTTAAGACTAGCACTCCTGGCAGTTGAGGTCACATCCACCCCCCTAGGACACAAGACTGCAGCCCAAGTTTCCAAGGGCCTCAGTTCAGCACACCCAGCTTCTGCCTTTCAATTTAGGGAGCTAAGAATCTGTGAGGGAGCCCAGACTACTCCAGGAGCTGAGGGTCAGGGAGATGATTTGCCACTCACCCAGAGGAAGATGTGAAACACTTTGAAGCTTTGCTCAAAGCAAGGAAATATAGAAAAATGACAAAAGGAAAGAAGAAAAGTCAGGCTCATATCTTCAGTCCAATCCAAGAAAGCCTAGGAGCCATGTACATAGAGGAAAAAAGAAGCCATACACCTGAAATATCTGAAATGATATCAAATAAAATAAAGATGCCACTAGGGGAAGCTATGGTGGAATTCAAATCAGAAATAATTTCCAAAGTAAAAGAAGAAATGATAAAAGTAGTGAAAGAAATAGTGAACACATCAAGTGAAGACACAGCTAAAAAATTAGAGAAACAAAGCAAACAGATAAAATCTCTGAATAAACACAATAAGAAACAAACAGAATATATGAAGCAGATTCAAAGAGATACATGGGAAATTAAAAATTCTATTGAAAGTTGCCAAAACCACTTCAATGAAAGTAAAGATAGAATTTCAGAGCTTGAAGGTAAGATTGCAGCTAGTGAACAAGAAAGGAAAGAAATTTTAAAAACAACAAAAAATCAGTAAATAACAATTCAACAGCTGGAAGATGATGCAAAGAAAATCAACATAAGATTAATAAGGACAAACAAAAAAAAGGAGAACAACACAAAGGATATCAACAGGCTATTTACAGAGGTAATAGCTGAAAATTTCCCAAACATGAGAAGGAAAGCTGACATACAGATTACTGAAGCATATAGAACTCCAAATAGCCATAACCAAAATAAAACTACACCCAGACACATAATCATCAACATCCCAGAAATCCACCATAAGAACAGAATATTAAAAGCTATTAGACAGAAAAGACAGATGACCTATAAAGGAAAACCCATGAGAATCACAGCAGACTTCTCAACAAAAACAATGAAGTAAGGAAGAGCATGGAGTGAAGTATTTCAGATCCTAAAGGAAAAACTCTTCCAACCCAGAACAGACGTATCCTGCAAAACTGTCCTTCAAAATGGATGCAGAAATAAGATACTTCCATGACAAAGAACAGCTGAAAAACTTCATGAACACTAAACCAATATTACAAAGAATACTGAAAGACATTCTAGGTACACAGAAGATAAAACTTCCAAGTAAGGCAGACAATTAAACAGAATGGAAATCTAAAGATACAATAGCACAAAGATAACATGTCAACAATAAACCATATATAACAGTTACAACCATTAATGTAAATGGCCTCAATTCACCAATCAAAAGAAACAGACTGACAGAATGGATCAAGAAACAACATCCAACCATATGCTGTCTATAAGAATCCCATCTAACCCAAAAGGAAATTCACAGACTGAAAGCCAAAGGATAGAAAACAATACTTTATACAACAGAAAACAAAAAAAAGGGAGAGTAGCTATTCTGTTTGCAGAAAACATAAATTTCAAACAAAGAATGATCCAAAGAGATAAGTTCACTACATACTAGTTAGGGGAAAACTTCAAAAGGAAGATATAACAATCTTAAATATGTATGCACCAAATTCCAGAGCACCCAGCTATACAAAGCAAATATTAACAGAAATGAAAAATCAAATAAGCAAAAACACAATTATAACAGGAGACTTTAACACACCACTGACACAAAGGGATAGATCAACTAGACAGAAAATCAACAAAGAAATAACAGAAATGAATCACACCTGTAAACAAATGGACTTGATAGATGTATATAGAGTATTCCATCCAACAACATCATAATATATATTCTTCTCAGCAGCACATTGGACATTCTCTAAAATAGACTATATAGTAGCCCACAGAACATATTTAAGTAAATGCAAATGAACTGAAATTATCTCATGCATGTTATCGGATCATAGTGCCATGAAACTAGAAATTAATGATAAAACCAAGTGCAAAAACCTCACAAACACATGGAAACTGAGTAATACACTCTTGAGCAATCAGTGGGTGACAGAAGAAATTTAAAAAATATTAAACAATATCTACAAGCAAAAATAGAAACACAACTTACCGAATTTTGTGGGATGCAATGAAAGGAGTACTCAGAGGAAAATTTATTGCACTGAGTTTCCACATTAGGCAGGCTGAACAAACACAAATAAACAACCTGATGCTACAACTCAAACATCTAGAAAAAGAAGAGCAAGCCAAGCCTTAAGCCAAAAGAAGGGAGGAAATTGTAAAGTTCAGAGCAGAAATTAATGCCATAGAGACTAAGAAAACAATACACAGAATCAATGAATCAAAGAGTTGGTTCTTTGAAAGAATAAATTAAATTAATAAGACCCTAGCCAATCTTATTAAGAAAAGAAAAAAAACTCAAATTCATGCAATAAGGAATGAAAAAGGTGATATTACTACAGACTCGGTGGAAATACAGAAGATTATCAACACCTATTTTGAAAACCTCTTCTCCCATAGGTTTGATAACACAGAAAAGATAGTCAGATTCCTAGATTCTTATGAACTACCAAAGCTGGATCAGGGAGATGTAAATGTGCTGAATAACCCAATTTCTATTAATGAAATTGAAAATGCAATTAAGTACTTGCCAACAAAGAAGAGCCAAGACTCAGACAGATTCACTCTGGAATTCTACAAGAAATACAAAGAAGACTTAATTCTGACACTCCTCAAACTCTTCAATGAAATTGAAAGGGAAGCAATTCTTCCTAAGTCATTCCTGGAAGCAAATATTACTCTAGTACAAAAGCCTGAGAAAGACCCAAGTAAAACAGAATTATAGGCCATGCTCCCTAAGAAACACAGATGCAAATATTCTCAATAAAATATTGGCAAACAGGATGCAGCAAATCATCAAGAAGATTATACACCACGACCAAGTGGGATTCATCCCAGGAATGTAGGGATGGTTCAACATATGTAAATCAATAAATGTAACCCATCATAAGAATAGAGCCACAAGTAAGAATCACATGATCATTTCTACAGATGCAGAAATAGCTTTTGATAAGGTCCAACACTCATTCATGATAAGAATCT